>JAPDEK010000095.1:0-132995 GCA_027569065.1 Aspergillus cavernicola | reverse complement strand
TAAATTTCAGTCATCTTTTTTTACAGTCGCTCGAGTTAATGTTGCTTAGTAATGGTCTTGGCGGTCACGTTTTTAGGGTGACTCTCATGCGAGCTCTGCGGGAAGCTGGGATGAGTTGTGTACACCTCATTTGTGACTCCCGTGACTGCCAAGCTGATTATATAAGCCATTTCGACTCGAGCGACCGATTTTGACACGCGAGCTGAGCTGGATCCACCTCGCATGAGCTGTGTAAGCTATGTACACTTTTGGGGGTGAGTCTCGCATGAGCTTCTTGCAGAGCTCGCGCGAGTTGTGTATACTGGTCACAGCTCACACCAGCTTCAAGAAACAATTATGTAAGCAGTATCAGCTCGCGCCAGCTAAATATCGACCCTTCGCGATCTGCAACCAGATCTGCCGCCATTTGTAGATGCGTATAACCCATTCTTTTTCCATTCACCATGCTCAGTGCATGTGCGATGGAAGCCAGGTCTTTGATTCAATTCACGAAATTAATACGCGCTAAACATTGTACCTTACCTCTCGTCCGTTCAAACTAAGGGACTCTTTAAGGACTTGAGGTCCTTGCCTTCGATCCTGCTGCAGGAGTACAGGCTTTGGAGAGGAGATGGTTCCAGATCTCACCGTGAGTTCCGCTCGTCAGATCGTTATATTAGATTTTTTTTTTATTTTTTTAGATAAGAAAGAAGGAAAGAGCAAGACAAACGCTGCCATCTCCTATACCTATAACAAATGTCCCCGTTCATCGCCTTTTACACCGGTCCATCCAATCAAGCAGAGTCTGATACAACAACACAACATTATCCGGCTTCCACACGTCATAACCCTCATCAGAGAAATGGAGAAAAGCACAATCTATCCCTTTGAGCTGCAGGCTACGGAATGCTGCCAACCCACCAGAGATAGGATACTCCTTATCCAACTCACTGTGGATAATCAGGCTAGATGTGTTCCAATTGTCAAGATGCTGTGCAGGATCCCACCGCTTCCACTGTCCTAAAGCTTCTTCTTCCCAGGGGGATCCTCCCATCTCGTGGAAGATAGAATGCTGTACATCGCCTGATAAGTAAGACGTGACGTTGAAGATGCCGTTGTAGGTGACTAGAGCCCTAAACTTTCATCCCAATTCCTGACCCTGGATCCAATTAACCACATATCCACCGTAGCCGTGACCCAGCGCTATAGCTCAGCCTTTCACATGAAAGAACCCATATCCTTACCTGTCCTGTTGGCAACACCAATCATTCCGGCGGGCGATATTGGTCTTGGCAACAGGACAGGTAGCAGGCGCATTTAACTATCCGACAAGAGGATCAGGCCATGACTCTATTACTTGCCTTTTCTGTCCCGGCAATGCTAGTGATAATGAGAATAGCCACGGACCTCAGACTTCACCTAATGCTAAGGTTACGCTGATGGGGAGATATTATCCCTGGCCCTTTCTAGAAAAATACCCGAAAGTCCACTCCTAGGGACCCAGGTAGATACGTATGTTTATGTACTCCTGACTCAGGAATGCTAGCTGCTGCGGCAGTTGAATGAGGCTTGTATATAAGGAACTCAAGTTATTAGTTATAAGCACTCGGCAGAAGACATGGGCCAGATACTTCAGGTCGGAACTACGGCTGGCTTCATATACGAGGAGCTTAACTTTACTCAGTTGGTGAATGTCTGGAGTGCAGATCGTGAAGGTGCTCTAGATAAGCTTGTCGGGTCTAGAGAAGGTATGGGATGGGTACCTTCATGTTCCTGAATAAAAATGGCGGGAAGTTTGACTCCGCAGTTGAGATTGATGTTCAGCTGGACTGCAAACCCCAAGGTTGGCGAATACCTTCTAAGACGTGTGAAGGAACGGCTAACTATAGAACATATAGGCATCCTCTGGGGTGACGTGGATAATAATGGTTTAGACCACTTCATCTCCATTGGCTTTGATCCCGCTACACGTCAATGGATGTTGTGCGACGGAGCCCAACGCTGGACCACGAGCTTTACGTATCTAATCCCGAACAAGGGGGTAGAATCGCTTGGATTGACTGCACCTCGATCTCCCTACACGATACAAAACCCAATAGCATAGGAGCGTATATATCATGGAACGTTACCCTTGAAGTATTCGAAACACAGGATAACTCGTCTAGTCATAATCCACCTCGCATAACATCCAAATCCAGCGCACGGTATCCACAAAACCAATATCACAAAATATGACACAACCTAGACGGCCCCTCCACCACCTCGCGAATAAACGAAACTACACCCTCCGGATCCGAAAGAAACGGCGAATGGCTCGTTTTGAGGGATGCCGTGCACTGGATCCCGGCTGCCTTAACTACCCTTTCCTGACTCTCTAAGGGAAACGCCCGATCGTCTTCGCAGTATAAGAATGCCGCTGGGATGTCCTTGTATGCCTCATACGTCAGGGGCGATGAACCCGTGCTTTGATCATAGTTAGCTCGATAGCCACATAGAGTTGGAGAGTTCCATCAGGACATAGTTACGGATTGTAATGCCGTTGGAGCAATGAGGCATGATATTGAGCATCCTCCGGAGCGATGTCATGGTAGAAGCACTCTTCGGCGTTTTTGATAGATGTGAACCCATCCTACATAGTCAACGTCCCGTCAGCAAAGCGCAAATGATTGACTTGTTTTTGACGCTCACCCCCAAATCATTATACTCCATCCAAGGTCCCCCCTCTTCCTTCGGCTTCATGGGCCCGAATGCCTCCGAACAGGAAACTCCGTTGGTAGGGACAATACCAGCAATATACACCAATTGAACCACACCGCCAGATAGCTTCTGCCCTTCTCTATCCTTCTTTCCAAGCCCGCGAAGTGCTTCCGTCGTGGGCGTAGCGCCGTAGGAGTGGGATACAACGACGACTTCTCGGTTAAGCTCGATGACGAGGCCGGCTACGACTTTTCGGATGGCGGATACATCGTCTTCGAGTGTCACGGGGGCTGTTGCGCCGACGCTGGCAAGGTAGACGTAGGTGGTCGGGTATTTGGCTTTGTGCAGAGGAGGGAGAAGAAGGTCATATGCTGAAGGGGCGTGCCATGCGCCGGGAACAAAGACGATTGTTGGTCTTTGAGGACGGGATGGGAGCATTGTGGACATGCTTTACTGGTACAAAAGAGTATAAAGAGATTTATTTAACCGTGAACATGTCGACTTGGCTCGAAACATGGCAATGAGTATGTAGATATATCTAGTAACCTACCTATATTGATAGCCCAATAAGGCCAACCTGGAGTGAACCAACGCTGCGACGCAGGGACCCCGAGAGTCGAGGCCAAGGGCCATCCTGGTTCCTGCGAGTAGTCGTCACGAATCACGACAGGCTGGGTATCCTGATTGTCTTATTGGACATCGCTAGTATCGACCTTCCTATTGATTTCTTTGTCCCTCGTATTTGCTTTTTCCGAGTTGAAAGAAATCTGATCAGAAGGTCTGTGCTTTGCATCACGGAGACCCCGATTGCCATATTGTCGACGAGAGTAGAAAATGCTCACTGACTCTTGATCTTTCATTTGTTTGTTTGTATATTAAATGCGCCAACTGGCGGGGATGTTGGCATCTTTGCCCCTGCTGTGTCCTGTCATTAGGGGTCTGACTGCAGCGCAACAACCACTAGTCAAGCCACAGCAAAGTGAGAGGAACGCGTTAGGAAAATCTAAATTTAGAATCAGGGAGGTCAATGCATCCAATTCACGGCGCTTGGGGCTGTTTTGTGCTTTCCGGTGCTGATCAGCCAGCGTTGTCTTTCGTGAGATTATTGTCGGCGCCTAGATTATGAAGCAACCTGGTAGCCTTTTCATGCCAATCCGCTGCTAATGGATGATTATCGTGTTCAGTAAGCCAGTTTGTGATAACCCTGGAGCCCTTCCAAGGAGCACCTTGATACCAGTAGCATAGCCTTCTTTCGCGGCTGTGGAGAGTGGTCTTCAGCACACTTTATCTCTGGTGTTTCCTCCCGTGCATCGATCTGGGTATACCTTTTTGGCTTTTAGGTGTAAGTGATGGGAGAGCTGATTCATGTGAACATTGACCAATAGCTGACCAACTGCCAATATGTGTTACGTCCCGCGGTTACGCATATATATATCAGTGGTGTTGGTGGGCATATGTCCTCTGGGTTAAGGGAAACACCCTAGTTGATCAAATCTGTCATAATAGAGTATGTTAATTCCAAGACCATAGGTTACGTTGAGGCCATATCATGTGCCCATGGACGTGGTGTGTGTCTTCGGAAACCCTACCAGGTTATGGGCCTGAATTGTCCCGTCTACTCTCCTGATGTTTATCACTGCCAGGACTGCACCGGGGAATTCTACCTTCGGCTCTTGTATAAGTTACAAAGTCATTAAGAAGCAACTGTCTAGCCTTTGTCACGAAGCAGCTCTCAATGAAGACAGGATGCGGCTCACCCCTGCCCAATCCAGGTCCGCAATAGTCTCATCCCACAGCTTTTCTATAATTATTTTGCCATCCAGCGTATACATCAAGTTTGGAAAGCTAATTAACAACCATCAGCACCACAACACCAAACTCAAAGGGGGAAACTCACGGATGAACCCCCCAGCTGGACAACCACGTCCCATGCGTAGTAGTCTTCAGCTTCAAACACGCTGCATCATGAAATGTTGACGCTCCAGGTTCGATTTTGAGTTCGTTCGCCACAGGACCGACCTCGTCCCCGAAGTTGGTCTTGATGACCCACTGATCGAGCCCTTCGTTCTGCATAAGTCCTGGATTCACGACGTTGACAACCACCTCATCTGAATCCACGTAGCTCTTAAGTTTGACGATGAACATCAATAGGAGAAGCTTTGTTGTCGAGTACCGATCTGCTATTTCCCAGTAGCCTTTATTATCGAAGGCTGAAATCAGTGTGTTTGATCTCTGTTCAGGGAACTTAGCTGATAGAGCCAAAGATGAACCAATGAGGGTTATTCGCGCTGGTTTGTTCGGGATATTTTTGCTTTTGAGAACCGGCAGGAGAAGGACAGTGAGGAGGACTGTGGACAGGTAATTAACCTGGAAGGTGGTTTCATGGTTGGTGCTCGTGTTGATGATAAAGCTGTCAGATAAGATGCCCGCGGAAAGAATAACAAAATCAATGCGGTCTAGTATTGTATCGCATTTCCATATAAAGTGTTGGATGGAGGTGTAGCATAGCATGTCTAGGAACCACACTTCAATGTTGGCATGAGGGTGCAGGTTGGCCAGGTTGGCAGTTGCTTCCCTGGCCACCTTCCAGTCGGGGACGGTGATTATGAGGCGTGACAGGTTGTGGGAGAGCAGGTTGTCGGCGGATTTGTATCCGAGTCCGGTGTAGCCGCCGGTGATGATGCCTGTTTGACCGGCGAGGTCTAGAGAGGGGGGAAGAACTGGAGTCTTGACTAGTCGACCGGGAAATGACCAAGGTCGGAACCGGGGAATAAAATACGAGCACATGGTGGAATAGCTACTGAAGTGGTTTGTGTAAGAGTGCTGCACCCACACACGACATAGGGCGTATATAACGGCCTGTCCAAATTCCCATTGTTGGTGATGTGCGGCTGAGGAGGCCTCTGGGCACCGATAGTCTGATACCGAAAAGGGAGAACTCCGGCCCGCAGGAGATCGGGCATCGCACAGCGTATTGATTGGATGAGTGCAGGGACTAGGCCGAAAAGAGGAAGTAATTGGGTGGGTTCAGAGGACAAAGAAACTTAAAGTTAGGAAGAAAGCCGGGTGTCATTCCCTGCCCTTCCCCTGCCCTCCCCCGCTGCCCCTGCCCACTTTCGATCCTCCTTTCACTTGTCGCCCAGTCGTCTCTATCGTTAGGCTCATTACACGTACTATGGCGTCGGTACAGAAGCTGGAGGTCGGCTTTGTTTTTGTGTCTCTGGATTCATCAGGGAAGCCCAACAGCTCGAAAGACCGACGACTCATCCGCAGCCATTGTATGCGCGGTAAGAACAGAAGGATAGGGGTCGCTGGTCAGTCTACGGGCATCCCTTCAATTGCAACATGCGGATCTGCTATGGTGGCCCAGAGAGAGATCGATGTTGACGGCGATGAAGGTGCAGGCGTGGAGGAAGTGGAAATGATCCCTTTACCACGCGCACCGTCTCAGCTATCCCTTGTCAAGCTTGCAGTGGATGTGGATAGCCGCATGAAGTTGACTGTTTTGGAATGTGTGTCTGTCATCCATCCACCAAGCCTCACCCTTGCCTTCCTTCCGTGTTAACTCATGTACCCAGTCGTGCGGTTCTCTCCGGAAACCCTGACTCCAGTTAAGCTCCTTCTGGATTGCGACACCAGCTACTCCGCCCGGGTCCATTGGCTCTTCCACAACCCCGCATACGTCCAAAGTATCATACTTGTTGTGTCGGCTGCCGGAGAGTTGATTGACGGTAGAATGCTGTCGATGTCTCCCCGTACCTATGGGCATTGGGGGCAAACAATAATGCTGTTGAAGGCGCAGCTGTCAAGCAGTGATGTTGCTGTTTCCCTGGCGGACGCGACCATCGACGTAGTGGCCACTTTGGCTCTGGGCGCCTGCATCCGTGATGATTACTCCGAAGCAAGAATGCATATTGCAGGGCTGCAACGGATGACACGCATCCGTCCTATGCTGACCCTCAATCCCAGATTAATTTGCAAGATCAGACAGTACGTCCCATTACCATCTATTCTCGCAGCGATTTCAACATCCCCCCAACGCTACTACAGTTTTGGCTCACCTGTTCAGTCTTAACCTCATATATCCTGTCTGCACGGGCTCATGCGACCTCCTATGTACACCTCCTTTGCCCTACAGCCCTCGACTTTTCGACCTTGGGCCTCATCCCTGCGCAATCAGGCATCATGCACCATCGGTCTACGGGGCTGTAGACGCTCGTGTAAGCACGATCTTCCACGAGATTCAATATTATGCCTGCGTCATCAACAATACCTACATCACCCGAACGCGTCGTTCCGAATCCGAGTTTGATACCATTATGTTCTCCTTCCAGCACCGTCTCCTCCGTTTAGATAATGATGTGGACGATGGCGTGAGTGAATTGCTGCGCCTCGGGTTGCTTGCGTTCCTCGTCTCCCGGTTCCATTGTGGCTGGATGACCAAGCGGTATCCATACCTTGCCAACAAACTCCGGGAAAGCTGTCTCGGTTTCAATTTTCAAGCAAACCCTGAATCGAGGGAACTACTGCGGTGGCTTCTTATTGTGGGTGCGATGTCTGTATTCCATGTTGACTTGGACGTGGAAGAGTGGATGTGGGTGAAGTGGAGGGATGAAGTAGATGATATTGGATGGGAAGAGGCGAACGCGCAACTTAATCGCATCGTTTGGATTGATACTCCTCGGGGTAAAGGACCTTGCGACACCTTTGAAACGTTTAATTCTCGTCGTCTGAAAACATTTAGTGGATAGAATATTGGTTCGTAGACTGGGTTTAGTCGAGGGGGAGTCGTAATAGTAATTCAACATGTTCACTCCGGAGTGGAGTCTTCCTATAGACGGGAACAGCCATGATTGAATGCCTGATTCACCACTCGAAACCGAGTACGTCATCGAACCTGATGGACAATCGACTTTAGGGCTAGAATCTCGGACCAAGGGGAACCTTGGAACACTGGTCTAGAATCTAGAATCGCCTGTAACTAGTCATGACTCAATCAAATGTCGCTATGATCGAAATACCTCGGGCTATATAAACCACAAGGAGAATGCCCCCTGGTAGTCACCTATCTTGATCTTTACTCGACTCCCTAACAATATCATGGTCAGTCCTCATACTATCTATCCCATCCGATTCATAATGACATAAGAATAACCCCGCACCCCCTAAATAGGACCAAAGAAAAGCAATCCTCCGCAGCATCGTCAGTCCTCCCACCCTCTCTTCCAACAAAACCCCTTGAATGATATTAACCTTCGCCAGGACTGCAACAAAGACGGAAAAGTCTCGAAAGACGAGGCCATGCATATACTCCAGCAACATGGAATCTCGTCGCAAGACGCTCTCACGCAATTTGACAAGGCACATATTGATGATAATGGATATCTCCGTTGGCATGGTTAGTATACTCTGTTTCAAGTTTCAACCTGGTCTATATATATCACGCAGTTTATTAACTCGGAGATAGAAACAGAAAGTATTGTGAATGCCTTGGCTAGCAAGTTGAAGCCGATTAATCCGGCTGAGTGATGGATGGGGTTATTTTTCCTTTGGCAATTAAGTATTTTATCATCTTCAATCTCTTTGTCTCTAATTTATGTAGGTTAGTACGTTAATTATATCTCTCCACTCTGTGTCCCTGCTCATGATTGTAGTAAGTTTAACATAATAGCATTGGGAGTAGAAATCTGAATATTCTCGATCAGTGCCACCAAAGTATCACACTCCTAGTACTCTGTGCGACAATCACCGGGCGCATTAAAACCAATAAATAGAATCTAAAGGGAGAACCATCTAGATCTCGCAGAATCAAGCCCCAGACCACCGTGAATGAATGGTTCCAACTCCCTAGGGAGATCCCTGACGTCACGCCACCAGCCTATACGCATTAACCAACAATAAACCCTACTCCAGTCCCACGGAATCATCTTGAACTCTTTATACGGTCGTATATACCTTATGGATTCCTAATAAGGTCCGCACAAACCATCCTCCAACTCTTTCTTACTGTCACAGTCCCGCCCGTCCGACTGATTGAGAAGTCAACCCAACCCAACACAACACAACCCAAGACCAAAATGATCCCCTTGTTCGCCAAAGCGATTCTGTTTATCGGATTCCAATTCATTGCGGGCTATCTCACCTCGTGGATTATAGGACTTTAAGCATATTGTGTCGTCCCTCCTCAATCAATCAACCCACGATGCAGAAATCAAAGATTCTTCAAGATATGGTGCGTCATCGTCTCCTCCGCTCTTCTCTATCCTATCTCCCTCAGACATGTTAGAAAGCTAGTCCTAACATATTGATACTTGAAAAAAAAAGGATATTCGCCGCGACGGCCGCTTCTCCGCCATGGACGCAATCCTCTACTGTGAACAATACCTCCACATAAGCGGGAGCCGGGTGGAGGCTGTTTTTCGAGAGTTTGATACGGATCATGATCGGTGGCTAGATAGGGAGGGTGCGTATCCTCTTCTTCTTGCCTATGTATTTCGAGTATTAAGTGACATGGGCTGATGAGGAGGGGGTTAGAGGCGGATCGGTTTATTACTGCGCTTGGGGACCGGTTTCTTGGATGGAGGGAGCCTGTGACGGGTTTGTCGTCGGATTCTGATGAGTAGCTAGCCAGGTTTGATGGAGGGGTTATATGGGGACATGGTGTAAGACAAGAGGGGCTGGTAGTCTATGCTTGGTTATTTAAGCTGTGGGGGGACGGGTGGTTGCTGAGAGTCATGTACTTCGAATAGTAGAAGTTGATGATGCTATAGTAATTTCATTTTCACCACCTCCTCGGCCTTTCAAGGGCTTCAAACTCCGCTCCAAACAGTCAGTCCATCGCTATAGCTAATGACCCGATCCAAGCCCGTAAACTGCTCATCTAGCAGCACCTGCGATAATCACCATCAGTCGTCGGAATCTCCACCTGAGTCAGGTTGGACGATGTCTGCAACCCTGTTATGCTGATCAGGCATGGCTAGGTGAACGGAAAAGTTTGGCTTTACGAAAGCCTTTTCCGGCTCTGGCGTGTGTCGGGCTGGAATAGTCCTGGTCCCTAGGTAAATCCTGGACAGTTTTGAAGCCCGCCACAATATTAGGTAGGTGTTGGAGAGGACTGGTGTTGTTTTGAGGATTCTCAAGCTCAAGCCCTGCCATGGTCAACGGTGAATGGTTTACTTCCGTAGTGTACTCGGCGATGTTGATAGACGTTGCCCCTAGTTGAGCGCAGCGTCTATGCAGTTGAATCAAGGTTGAAGAGTATTTGGCTGCCAGGATCATGTGCTTCGAATGGCTTGCATGAAAACCTGCCCAGCGATTCGAAATCGCTTCGAGACTCTGAATCAAGACCTAAAACTCTGGCGCTACGCTACCTTGTGTAGAACTATGTTGCCAGTGGAGAAGCAGCTACGCGATCTTGGAAGATATAGATTAATCACCTTGTTGATGAGATTATTTTGATACCTTTGATTGAATGGTGCGCGGTGTAAGTCTTGTCAAGGTCTGCATGGATCTACTACGCACATTGAGTCGTAGCTCAGGCCTACAATACTCTTTGACCTGTGAACATATCAACAGTGAACATCCATTGATATCAATTCATTATATCCATTATTAAATATCCCACAGGGTGTATTCAATATCCCGTCTATCGCCCAGTAGGTATCTCGCTACTAACCATAACCCTACTCATGACAGTTACTACCAGTATCACACTATCACCCCATGGATCCATTCACAAAGTAACATTTGGATAGATAAGATAATGTCTACCATGTCGGAGTTAGCTCCATCTTATCTAAGGATGGCTGTCGGAGATATGTTCTTATCGGTGGATAACTAGCTAGATATCTTCTCCAATTTTCGGTGATTTCTCCATATCCATAAAGATTGGATTATTGAGACAGAACAGAATATAATAATCATTTCATATCCTTCACTGGGGCCAACTATCTGAATATCCGACTGCCTACAACCAGAACAGCCATCTCCTCCACTCAACCATCATGGCCACCTCAACCCCAACCCGTCTCTTCACCCCCTTGACCATCGGCCCTCTAACCCTGTCGCACCGAATAGTCCTGGCCCCGCTAACTCGCTACCGCGCCTCAACCACCAACGTCCCGCTCCCAATGACAACAGAATACTACACCCAGCGCGCCTCAACCCCAGGAACACTGCTGATCACTGAAGCAACCCAGATCTCGCCCTCCGCAGGCGGGATGCCGAATGCGCCGGGGATCTGGAATGAGGAGCAGATTTCCGCATGGAGGCGGGTTACGGACGCGGTTCATGGGAAAGGGTGTTTTATTTTCTGT
This sequence comes from Aspergillus cavernicola, assembly GCA_027569065.1. Classification (NCBI taxonomy): domain Eukaryota; kingdom Fungi; phylum Ascomycota; class Eurotiomycetes; order Eurotiales; family Aspergillaceae; genus Aspergillus; species Aspergillus cavernicola. The sequence goes on along the minus strand of JAPDEK010000095.1, from coordinate 122,004 downwards.
CAGCTTATTGCGCTGGGACGGGCGGCGAGGGGGGGTGCAAATAGTAATGGGGAAGGGGGGTGGGAGGTTTGTGCGCCGAGTGCTCTTCCGCTTGATCGTGGGGGTGTGGATGGTAAGGGTGTTGTTCCCAGAGAACTGAGAGAAGAAGAGATATGGAAGATTATTAGGGACTTTGGCGTAGCGGCGAAGAATGCGATTGCGGCTGGGTTTGATGGGGTGGAGGCGCATGGGGCGAATGGGTATTTGATTGATCAGTTCCTGCAGGATGTTACGAATCATCGGAGGGATGGGTGGGGAGGGAGTGTTGAGAAGAGGGCCAGATTTGGGGTTGAGGTGCTGAAGGGTATGGTCGATGCTGTTGGTGCAGAGCGGGTGGGTGTTCGGTTGAGTCCGTGGAATACATGGCAGGGGATGAAGATGGAGGATCCGGTGCCGCAGTTTGCGTACCTGATTAGGGAACTAAGGGGGATGAAGCTGGCGTACCTGCATCTGGTGGAATCGAGAGTGATTAACAATGTTGATACGGAGAAGGTGGAAGGGTTGGAGCCCTTCTTGGAAGCTTGGGGGACTGACGCGCCGGTTCTTGTTGCCGGGGGGTATAACGCGGAGAACACCAGGGAGGCTGTGGATGTTGAGTATCGGAAGTACAACGTCGCGGTTGCATTTGGGCGGCACTTTCTTGCGAATCCTGACCTACCGTTCCGACTGCAGAGGAAACTGAGTCTGAATAGTTATGACCGGGCGTCGTTCTATACGCCACTGCTTGAGGCTGGGTATCTGGATTATGCATTCAGCCCTGAGTTCCTGGTCAAGGCATAACGAGGCATGTACTATAGCTTGCGGCTGATCAATTGATGATGTATAATTAGAAAGTAAAATATCCAGGCTTCAACATAGTAGATGCATGCACATCCATCTTCACCACAAAAGCTTATGTTCTGAACTTTTGACTGCGTTGCAGCTGCACCAATATTAAACAACCTCGTATATTAAAGGAATTTTTTGTATGTAAAAACTAAATTCATTATTTACTATAATCTTTTTTATTCGAGCTTCGGAATGGCTCGGACCTCCGATGATAACATGATTATGATATACAACTTTCGGAGGACCGATCACTTATCACAGGGTGCACACATGGTTCTTTGACATCGCCGCGAGATTGTTTTCCTTTCTTGAAGAAGACTTGGATATTATTATGCGTATCATATCAGGAAGGGGTGTAGTATAGATACTGCCGCACACCATGCCGCGACATCCCAATAGAGCACATACACCCAGTTAGTGTCGCGATGCTACTCTCAGATGCCCTTTGTGTTGACCTCACGGATCACTTGGGCAGATTGGACCACGCTTGGGCGCCACCGCGAAACGTTCCCCGGGCGCAAGGACAAAGACAGGGCTGTCTCACAATTCTGCTTGCTGAGCCTTGCAAAATGTCTGGCCAGTCTTGGTATGGGCACGAGAGCGAACAACTGGCTGTCAGAGGTGGAAGATCCCTTGACTTAGGACTAGGGGATCTGTACGACATGGCCTTGATTAGCCGATATTGCGCCCTGAAGGCTGTGGTGTTGGCGACAATTTCGACCTCAGGCTGTTCACCCAAGCAGAACCTCTTTCATAGCGTGTTCGCACCGCAACGTTGATGTCGCAAGGCGTTGGCTGAAGATGAATCTTCACGGTATTCACAAACTTGGTGTGGCTTTTGCAGCTCTATTGCTGCCCCTTGGTAGGGGTCTAGTCCCTGGAAGTCTGATATATGAACGTATGGTAACACAACGCAGCGTCAGATTGGATGGACTGCAAAGAGTGAACGAGTTTCTGTCCATGTGTACCATCCCCAACTGCGATGATTTATTCGAAGGAAGCGTCCTAGGCCCTCTCAACCTTACCCTCCCATCACTCGTCGCGGCGAATAAACTCACCGTCATGGGCAAAACATCCAGGTTTGTCTCAATAGCATATTCAACGCTGGTAGCTAGACCCGACACTAAGTAAGTGATTCCAGCATCTCAGCACCAAACCTGACAACGCCAGGGTTTGATATTTGGCCGATCTCCAGCGCAGAATTTACATTTCTTGACACCCCAGCATTGCTCAGCTTCCCCAAGCTAGCTTTCCCACAGGGCACATTCAATGCGCAGGGGACTATTGCAAGGTCCGTATTTCAATTTCTTTCTTTCTGCGAGCGTCGCACGAGCTCTCTCTAACGTAGCTTAGTATCGATATGTCCTCGTTATTTACCACAAGTATGGAAATCAACATAGGGTCCTCGACTCCATTAAATATCAGCTTGCCTATAGTCGGAACGCCAGCTTATTTGGGGTTACATGGTGCAATCGAGGGGTGCGCTATTCCCATATTCTAACCCTTCTTCATGCATAGCTTGACTTAAGGGAAAAAGGGTTGACCTCACCAATCTTAAAGGGTTTCGCACATTAGATGTGACATCTAGTCTACCGCTCGACTGTGGGCGTTTAGACGATGTTTTCAACGACCGTGTAAAATATATCAATGACGAGGATGACTGGAGCTACGCATCGTACATGTACAAGTCAACCAAAGAGAAACGAAGTCAAGGAATGTCTACGGGGCTGAAGGCTGGGGCTGGGGTTCTTTTCGGGGTAGTTGGGGCAGTGATATTGGTAGGAGCTGCGTTCTGGTGGCGCAAGAAGAGTGCAAAGAGGAAGAAGCCTAAGTCTGTTAGCGAGGTTCATTTTTCGACAGTGTCTCCCCCTGCTGGAGAAGGGAGTGGAAGGGCAGAGAGTACTGAGGTACTACTACCCCCTGCTTATTCTAGACAGCAGTAGTCGTACCAGATATTTTATGCACCCGTAGTAAATAATTTGCCGAGAGATTGATTTGTATATAGGATATACTACACTTTGGACATAATTCGATCAGCGGCAACCGACGCCAGACATATACAGAAGAGTACTCCGTAGTATACCCACCTAACCCACGGCCACTACTCCGTAGCGCCAATTCGGAAAATGGAAGGATGACCTGACGTCATTGGCAGGATGATGACAAATGTAGATGGAGATGAAGCAATTGAGGTGGATTGGTAAGCTTGATTATTCTATACTCTGAGACTCGAGTTGCAAGGTTATAAATGGTTCAATTTGCCCATGCACCTTGAAAAATCACACCAAATCTTTCCCCCAAATACCACGTCTCCTAAGCAACCATGACTACAAACGCAATTGTCGTCGTCGAGAAAGGCAAAGCCGCTATCCAGGAGGTCCCAATCCCCCAGCTCCGCGACGAATATGTCCTGGTGAAAGTCAATGCCGTTGGAATTAACCCCACCGACTGGAAGCATATCGACTTTGGCAGGGCCGATCCCGGTTCGAGGATTGGCTGTGACTATGCTGGTGTTGTTGAAGCTGTCGGCCCCAAGGTTAACAAATCATGGAAGAAGGGCGACCGAATTAGCGGCATGGTTCATGGAGGGTGAATAAGTTTCTGTGCCCGATATGCAGTTGCATGTCATACTGACATCTATAGTGATCGAACGCAACACGAGAACGGTGCGTTTGGCAACTATATCGTCGCCAAGGGCGATGTCCAGATCAAGACGCCGGACAACCTCAGCGACGAGGAAGCAGCAACTCTGGGAGTCTCTGTGATCACGGTCGTGAGTATAAGCCTGCCAGTTGAAGAAAAAAAAAATCTCATTGTCTAACTCGTATACAGGGCCAAGGACTGTACCGTACCCTGGGTCTGCCACTACCCACTGAACCCTCCAAGGGCCCAGACTCCGAATACGTCCTCATCTACGGAGGCAGCACCGCAACCGGCCTCTACGGGATTCAATTCGCAAAACTTTCTGGGCTCAAAGTCATCGTAACAGCCTCTCCCCACAACTTTGACTACCTCAAGTCCCTTGGAGCCGAGGAGGTCTTTGACTACAAGTCTCCAACAGTAGGAGCCGATATCCGCAAGTACACGAACAACACCCTCAAACTCGCCTGGGACTGCACCGGATTCGGCGGTGCAATTGTCGCAGGGGCCCTGAGCAGCGATGGTGGCAAGTACGCATCCATCATGCCAGTCAAGGATGACGTGCTAGCCGTCAACCCGAACGTGGACGGACCTCATGTCACACTCGCGTATTCAGTCTTTGGGGAACGGTACGTCAAGATCCAAGAAACGCCACCGATCCCAGAGGAGTTCGAGTTTGGGAAGAAGTTCACTCTGGTTGCCACGGAGCTCTTGGAGCAGGGAAAGCTCAAGGCTCCCCGGACTATTGTGAACCGCGGCGGCGATGGGTTTGAGGGTATCTTGAAGGGGCTTGATGAGCTCAGAGCGGATAAGGTCAGTGGTGCGAAGCTGATTTACACCCTGTAGTCTATACCTCTCAGCCCACTAGTGATGGTTGTACCTAGATCTGCTGTTTGTAGTGACCTACACATATAGACCAGAGGACCAGGAGCCTTGTTGACATTCCTATCTAACAATTGACTCACCATTAAACATCTTTCGTATCTCAGACCAAAACACAACACAACCAAAAGTCATCTCCCAGTCACTTGCAACAAATGCGCCCTTAACTCCCCTTTAAACCCCTCAAGCTTCCCTCCAAACCGAACAACAGACCCATGAAGAATTCCCTTCTCAACAGCCGTATCAACAAACGAAGCAAAACCCATCCTATGCCGCCGTTCAACTTCCAAACCATCCCGCTGCGCTTTCGTTCCCGTCATAAACGGCAGCGTCAAGAAGAAATCAAGATCCTTTGTCTCAGTCGCAAAGTACCCAGCAGGCGGACCGACAATCCGACACTCCTTCTCGGCAACGTACTCGGCATATGGCACCAGGACTTCCCGAAACCCATACTGGCACCCCGTCGTATCGATAACCCATGTTTCCTGAGACCGTAAGAGTTCAACTTTCAGCACGGTGTGGGGGCACTGCGTCGAGTCGGCGCCCGGGATGAGTTTTGTTGGGAGCGCTGGTTTTCCGATATGTAGGTCTAGGGTTTCCATTTTGAGGGGACGTCTTGATATAGCGTCCTAATTAGTATTATGATCTCTCAACCTTAAGCAAACTGATATATAAGAAATCAACCCACCGACAAGAAGCTTCCGAGCTGATCGACCCGACAGCGCGTTTGCAGCGGTACATTGGTTAACAGTCAAAGCAGCCTCCTTATACTCGATGCTATCGGTAAGATTACTTGGAAAAGGGAGCCCGTTTGGTAGAATCTGTGGAAGCTCTGGGTCTGTGATGAAGAAGCAGAACACCATCGCGGAGCTCGAGTTTCGTGAGATCGATGTCGTAGTTGACGGCTCTGTAGGTTAATACTGCGACTTTGAGTACGATCGCCGTTCGATGGAGTTTCCTTCGGTGTGCCATGCTGTTACAATGGGCTTTATGAGTTGGTCGATGTTTCTTTTGGCAGTCGCTGTTGCAATAGACGATGGTTTTCGAGTCGTTGGACTGGTAGGCTGGGGCGTCTATGCAGCCCACGCATTGAAGCATTGCTTCGGTTCCGCAGGTTGCGCATTTTGGGGGGTCTTGTGACATCTTGGTACTGTAGGTATACTTGCTAGGACGAAGGTATGGTAAGCGTAGAGATAGAGGGCCTTTGTGCAACGGGGGTGATGATGAGGTTGAGTTCCTGTAGCTGCCTGGCGGGGTTATGGGTTGGGTTGGAGAGCAAACAGGGATGTGTTGTACAACTTTGGGGGTTCCTTACTCTATCAAACTCCGTGATGGTGCAATTATTCCGACCATCAGCTTCAACTACAAGAAACACCTAGTGGGAGTAAGCCGGATGAAGTGTATGCTGTCTCTGTACATTTGAAAAGGTAGCTCAACTAGGGAAAGGGGGTGCTACAAGCAACATGTAATTAGAGTTAGTTATTTTTTCATCATCAACCCCCCCGCCTAATCAAGATATATAATATACCTATATCTTGAAGCTATTGACATGCTGTATATTAATCATCTCCTTTTATCTCCATTCCATTCTGTTATACAATCAGGTCATAGACAGTCAACACTCCACCCAACGCCGGTGGGTCAGGCCGGGCCTCATATTGCACGTGCGTGATGGGTTTGTTTCCAAACTGCTTGGCCACAGAATAGAGGTGAATCTCGTTGAGATACACCTCATACGTGCTATCCTCGACCACTATACGGATACACAGAGACGGGCCGTACGGCAGGCTAGGGTCCTGGAGCCAGCTGGGGAACGGTATCATGTCTTTACCCTCCCAGCCATGTCCCGCAGGCTTGGTTTGGATCTGGATCGAGGACAGCCTTCTGATGATGTTGATGCTGAGCAGGCCGTCGAAGTTGTTTGTTCCGATCTCTTCTCCGCTATCGTCGAAGTTAATGAACACTACTCTGTTCATGTCGCGTCTTGACGGGGCCGTCAGATCAAAGGCCGGGGACGAAACGAAAATGGAGCTGCCGGTTGTGATCTCATGCTCGAGTTTCATTACTCCTCCCACGGCTAGACCAGGTCTGCAGAACGGATCAGCGACTTGGCGCGATCGTGTAAAGAGAGAGACAGGACTCACGTTGATGGCTGCTCCGGTTCCGGCTCCGGCTCTGGTTGCTGAGGCTCTGGCTCTTGCGCCGTAGGTCTATGACCTAGATCTGGCAAAACTTCGGGCTCAGTCTCCGTCTTCGAAGGTGTCGTGGGGTCCTTGCTATGTGACATCTCGGCCATCGATACAAGAATTTGTAGGTTCAAAACCCCCCATTGGTCCTCTGGGATCGGACGACCAGCCTGTTAACCTGTCAGTCTACGCCGCTTTGTGTTTGACTTGTTGACCGACCATTGTCACCCGCCAATAAAGGCGCTTTAATACCGTCTCAACATCGTCCTTCTTCAGAGACGCCAATCGTTCCTCCAGGATCAAACGATTCAATATTGGTGTGATGGGGACGTACGCGGTCAGTTTTACGTCTCGTGTTTGCAGATCAGTGCAATTGCTACAGACCTCTTGGCCGTTGACTATGCCAGGGGTACTGAAGTTGTAGACATTGGTTACGTATTCGGTTGGCGTGAAATTGCGTCCGGTGCCATCTGCGGGCTCAAGATAAATCTCGATATTGAATGGTCGGCCTCCAAACGCGAACCTGTCACAGTCAGCTGGCAAGCAACTGGGAGGGGAGCATGGGCAACATACTTGGAGTAACGAATACTGATGGCGAAATCATTCCCGGCAACACCTCCATTGACCTCCCGCATGCCCTCGGGAAGCGGCTTCCCAACGCCGTTCTTCGCCAGTTCCAACTGTGTTAGGGCTTCCAGACGGGAGACACCATACTTGAGAGTGACGCCCTCGAAGAGCTTTGTTTTGTAAGCATTGGCGTCAAAGACGACTCCTGCTTCAGACCCTGGCTTCACAGGATGCAACTCTGGATAACTATACCCAAGAGCTCGGAAATCGCGAACCTCTTCCGAGGTCCAATACTTACCTTCCTCATCTTTGTGAAAGGGTCGGAGAGGCGTCGTGGGCGTGACTGCCGTTGGCAAGCCAATGACCTTTTGATCGAAGTCACCTTGATACCCCTGGGTAAAGAACCTATCAGGGTTCAACTCCTGCCACAAGGCGAAAAGCCGATCGATGTTACTTTGATCCTTAGCCTTCGCCGCGTCTCAATCAAGAGCCAGCACTTACCAGTGGTGAAGCCAGAAGATCGGATCAAACGTTGCGACCGGAATTTGGGACATATGGCCTCCGTCACCTCCTGCCCACCAGTGGATGTTGTTATGGATGAATTCAATGTTCACATCAGCGGACACCTTTGGCTCGCTCGCGTCGAGCGCCGTGGTTGCGAACTCTTCATAATCAAGGGGATAGGTTAGCAATCGGTACACCAACTCTGCCGCAGCTCCGTAATCCTTCCCATCGACCGAGCTATGCATCGTCATGTACTTCTCGACCTCAGGGTTATTCACGACACCCTGGATCCAATCCTTGCTATCGGGCTTGGACTGTTCTTCCGTCGGGCATCGGCTCGTCGCGACGCATTTCCCATACTATAATTACCATATCAACAAGCTAGTCGACAAACGCGACCGGCGCTCAAGGAAGTCATACCGAGTATACTGTATCCTCGCCCATGGCCTTCACATCCCCTACCCCGTGCGCTTCCATCGGTTTACCATCGGGCATTCGGAACTGGTATAACGGGTTGGGAATGGTCTCCAACTGATCGAGAAGCGAAATCTGAAGCTCAGGCTGGGTCGCGAGCCAGGGAATCTTGGGGTTCACAGCCCAGTCCCAGTAGGGCAGACGCCATGTATCGGCTGCAGCTCGTAGCCCCAGTTGGTCCTTTGGCGGATAGGTGGGGATGATCTCGTCCACCATGATTTCATAAAGCCGTTGCTGCGGAGGTCAGCTTACGGCTCCATAAGTCGCAATGGTTACTCACCTCATAAAGCAGCAAATACGGCCGATGCCAGGGCGGGAACAGGTAGTTTGCATGGGTGCAGTACCCCTTGAGGTCGACGTTCTCCTGAGTTTCTAAGGGCTCATCCCATGAGGTGAAGGGCATGCCATGAATACCTATTTCACACTTGAGCCTTGTGATATTGCGGTGACTAGAGCTAGCAAAAGTATACCTGCGATCTGGAAAAACGAGTCTCTGTTTTCCGGCGGGACTTCTTGCAGACGCTTCAAGGCCTTCAGGAACAGTACCACCTGCGTCCGGTTCTGAGGCTTCGAGCTCCATTCATCGATTTCCTGTCGCAGTGGAACCTCGCCATTAGGGCCCTTCCCAGCCGAGATTCCTTTGATCGGATAGTACTTGTAAACCATTTTGCCGGACGGTGCTCACAATGGCTGAAGAAATAGCGCAAGGCATATAAAAGAAGAAGGAGAAAGAAACAAGGCAACACATGAATGGGTCAATCAGCGGCAGTTTCTGATGAACAGCAATGCCATTTCAGCCAGCCAACATGTACAATACGATACGAAGATACGGCACCCCTGCTCGCACCCAAAGCGTCTGTGGCTGCATGAACCGATGTCAAGGATTGAACACTCGTCAAAGACACTGGACGGAAAGTCCGCCCAAGATCCGGCTTACAGCTTGCATCTTATCCCCCAGCCAGCCAGCCAGCCAGCCAGCCGCCGATCGGACACGAGTTTCCCGTTGGATCCGGCTGTTTCTGCAGTTTGTCAACAGCGATATCGCTGTGGCGGGGCAGAGTGATGCGAGCGTTCGACATGTCTAGATCGTGGATATATGCAACCATAGCATCAGCAGACGCGGAATTGGCGGATTTACGTCGTCGTGACAGTACGTCTCAGTACGGAAAGGACAGGGCTGGAATCATCTGGAAAGTTTGGAATTGGTGGAAGATGAGCTTTAAAAACAACCTTCACGGCTCAATAGAGTGAGGTATAATAAACCAAGGATCACTGCCCTTTGGTTGAGAACTACTTCCATTGAGATTGTTTGTCCCTTCCGCATCCGTGGGTTGGAGACCTGACTCTACACATCTACGATAGACCTAACTCAGCACCTCGTACAAGATGACCCTTCACAGTGAATCCCAAGATGGCACGCTCACTCGAGTGTCGCTGCAGAAGTATTTAGTCCTAGTTGACGTCAATGCCGAAGACAACAACGGGTTCACCCCCCTCGCCTGGGCCGTTAAGAACGGATATCCCACCGTCGTCAAGCTCCTCCTCCAGAACGGAGCGAATGCTGACAAGCCAGTTCGCGACGGACGCACACCTCTGTACCTGGCTGCCAACGCCAAGCAGAACAGGCCCCGGGTTGTCCAGCTTTTGCTAGGTCACAAACCGAAGCCGCAGGTTGATGCCTCGAGTCCTGATTGGAACAATGAGTCTCCTCTTATGGTCGCTATCTCCCAGGGAAGGGACGCGGAGGTTGTCCGTCTGCTGGTTGAGGCTGGAGCCTCGTTGGCGAAGACAAATGACCGAGGAGAGACGCCTGTCGCTCTCGCGGACCAGTCTACCAACGCAGCGATCAAGAACGCCCTCGCTCCCAAAGGCCAGCAGGGTGGTATTGGCTCCGCGCTGACGCAGCTACTTGTCAGTGCGGTCATGTTTGCTTTGGCCTACGCCGACAAATGGCCCGGGGTGAAGGATATCATTCAAAACGTCATCCGATCTGCGTATAACCAGGCGAATCCGACCCCCCCTGGTTCGAAGCCTCCAGCTGGAACGGTAAGCAAACAACTAGCTTGTGGAAAGCATACACTAACAGGATTGTAGGATATTGATGACCCTCAAACCGCGGAAGATTTTAAGCACAACATCGGGAACATTATTCAGGAGAGCGGTCTCGATGACTTCTTCCCACCTAATGACCCCTACGTCCAGGAGATCGCGGAGAAGGCGGAAACTTTGAGAAAAGACCAGACCAGCACTCTGAATACCCCTCCTCAAATCATGAAGCTCGCTCGCATTGCCCTGTATCAGCCAGTTCTTTACGTCGGTATGTAAAGCCCCGCCCCTTTCCAATGGCTAGGGGTCTCACAACTAGATAGACGATAGCGGCTCAATGGCCGAGGAAAACCGGATGGACCGTGCTAGAGCCCTCGTGACAAGAATGACTACCGTTGCCACGCTTCTCGTGCCTGACAACAAGGGAGTCCATCTGCGGTTCATCAACAAGGACGATTCGACTGCCAATAACCTTCGTGCCCCGCAAGTCAACCAGAGAATGAATTTCGTACCCGAGGGTTGGACCGAGATTGGAACCAACCTCCGCAGCAAGATCATCAAGCCAATGGTCTATGATGTTATCAACACGGGCGTCCTGCCTCGTCCCCTCTACATCTTGACAATCACGGACGGCATGCCAACGAACGAGGACTCGACTGTGTTCCGGGATACGATTGTCGAGTGCAAGGGTGAGCTTAAGAAGAAGAACTATGAGGATGAAGGTTGGTGCTCACATGAAAAGAAGACTTGGTCCTGGTTAACAATCTGCATATAGCCGTCCTCTACGACCTCAGCCAAGTCGGAAATGACAAGGAAGCGATCGATTTCATCGACAGCTTTGACGGAGATGGTGACACGGATGGTGTGCTGCACCGCACTGCAGGTAAGGGTGACCTACTCTGAGAGGGCCAGCAAATCTAAGTTCGTTTCTACATAGAACATACCGACGCGCGGTTCGAGGATCTGCGAAATGATGAAAAGGAGCTTGATACATGGGTATGTTATCCATTTCGCGGTGTAAGCGTTGCTGACTCTTCTAGTTGCTTGAGAAATTGTCGAAGGCGATTACCTACAAGAAGTGAGCAGGGCATAGTAAATCGGTGGTGCTTTGTAATTTTGAGTGGATTTGATCAGTATGGATACGAAAATAGCAATGCAACGTCTTTCTCAGCGTCCAGTCCTCGAGCCCATAGTGCAGATTAAAAAATCGATACAACGACCTTCCTCGCCGAGGCCTTCTTCTGTGCCTCAAACGCACCCTGAATAGCCCCCAGTCCAATACCTGCAACGTAGGGCTCCGGCGCAGCCTTGTACTTCCCCGCCGCCAACGCCTTGGGCAGATAATCCCCGTATATCATCTCACTGACTTCGTTCTCCCGGATATCAACGGCCTGGATATACACCCCCGTCACACCAGCAGGCAGAGCCTCAGGAACCTCATCCACACAAACAAACACCTTCTTCCCCTCAACCCTCTCCAGCACAGCAGCAGTCCCCTTCCCCGAATCCCCCGACCCAACCGTATCAAAACCCCCAACACACCTCCTCCCCTTAAACGCCGCAACAAGCTCCTCAACCACATTCGGACTCTTATAATCCACCACCTTAACCGCCCCCAACCCCTTCACATACTCCAAGTTCTTCCCGCCGGCCGTCGCAATAACCTCACACCCACTCGCAACCGCCATCTGAACCGCATTACTCCCTACACTCGTCGTCGCCCCCCAAACCAACACCGTCCCTCCTCCATTCTTCCCCGCCAACCCACCAACAACCGGCCTGCTTAATCCCAATCCCGCTGGAGCCGATTGAAACAACCCCGCCGCCGCCGTCGAAACCCCCAACGGCAACACAACCGCCTTTTCAAAACTCAACCCGGCCGGAATCCCACAAACCATATTCCCCTCCAGGACCACATAATCCTGAAACCCGCCGTGCCGTTCATCCTCACTGAAAAACCCCACCGCGTGCCCGATCACCCGGTCCCCGGGTTTAAATCTCGTGATCGCAGACCCAACGGCAATCACTGTCCCCGCCACGTCTTCCCCCAGGATCAGCGGGTACGTGAAGTCGTCCCACGGTGTTGATTGGACTTTCCAATCTAGTTGGTTTATTGCTACCGCGGCGGTGCGGATTAGGAGTTCGGTTTCGTCGGGGTAGCGCGGGGGTGTGGGGGATAGGGTTAGTGGGGTGCTGGAGGGGGCGGTTAGGTAGGCGGCTCTGTTTGTTGGCATTGTTCTTGTTTGGTTCTTTCTTTCTTTCTTTCTTTTTGTTTAGAGGGGGGGTGGATGGATGGATGGTAAGTAGTTATTGATGATGGGTTCCAGGTTAGCTTGGATAGGAGGATGGGATGGGATGGATGGATCTGTATGGTATTGTGGCAGTGCAGTGTAGTTGTGGTTAGAATTGTTTGCCTCTTATATGATATATCATATACTAAAGAGGTAGGACGGTGTAGGAGGAGACTCAGGAGAGGACCAGCAGGACGAGGTGCACACAATACACTGCACTTGACACACGTCTTACTAGTTACCCAGGTGATACTATGATACAGTAATTCAATTGACACTTTCAACTTGAACTCGATTACTGAGGTAGGTAGGGTATCACAACCCCCTCCCCCCTCCTTCAATCCCTGTGTTACTATACTATATGACATGACCTATAGAACACGAACTCTTTGTTTGCTTGTCCCCATGCCCAAGTCTACAAGCATCCATCCAATCCTAATAATACAGACAGACTACTATTTAGTTACCCCTCAACTGCATGCACCGCAGCAGACATCTAACAGTCCAATGGATCTCAACCTCGCCCACCGCATCGCGACTCTGCAGAGTCCAACCAATCAGCCAATCATACAATCTCGGGACTAATTTCCTCACATCAGCTAGCCAAGACCTGGAAGCTTCGTGGGAAGGCTGACTGCCGTTCGTTTGACAGCTTGACTGGGTGGCTGGCGCTGAGACTCCGGTGCGCGGGTGGTTGCTTCACTATTCTACGGGTTTTGACCTGTCTTAGGTGGTGGTATTATTGGTGTTACCTTTCGGCTCTATAGTGGATGGCTGGGATGAGGGACTGCAGCTGCAGCTGCAGAATGGATGAGATGAGATGAGATGAGATGAGGGGTAAGAGGTGAACCATTGGAAGATGCTTAGGAGTAAGTAAGCCCTAGGAAGGGAGTTCGGTATTTGTATGTGTACGGTATTTCAGGATCTGGACCGGGTGAGAATCCTTGGTGGTAGTAGGATGGGTCTAGCCCTTGGGAAGGGTTCTTCAGCACGCCACTTAACTAAGTTAGTTAACTAACTAGTGAGGAGTGAGGAGTCATCGCATTACAAGTGACAGGGGTGTGCTGAGCTATTGAAGAGGACTTCGTCCGGGGAACTTGGCGCAAGTGAGAGAAATTCTTGAATGCAGTAGCTAGGGTTAATCTACGTGTAATAGTACAGTAATCTGCTGAGGTAGTCAACGAGGAAGCTGCTTCGCCTGTTGCGTGTAGTAAGGGGATTTCGACCTCTTCTCCCTCTCGGCCATGTAGTACTTTTGCCCAACCATGTGGATCTTTTTCCGATCGGTCTTCTTGGACGCTGTGCGAGGCATCCACGACATGAGTAGGAATACAGACGGGACCATGTAAGGGGGTAACGTCTGGGAGATGGCGTTTTGGATGATATCGACCTTCTCCAGGGCCAAAGGATCATCTGCGGCATCGGTGATGACGGGTTCCCCGTTTACGATAGGGGTGGTACTGACGGGGTGATCGTCCAGGTATAGGAGGGCAGTGAGTTGTGGGTCTTCGTGACCATCGATAGCGCCTAGTAGGTCGACCACGATGGCGTCGCGAGGGGAGACGCTCTTTCTGGCTTGATGTTCGACTTCAACGGCATCAATACGACAGCCATCGAGTTTGAGAATGGTGTCTTTGCGCCCGATATAATCGATCGTTCCATCGTGGTTGAGCCGCCCCAGGTCACCGGAGCGGTACATTCGACTTGCACTCCGCGACGGATGCATTTCGGTCATCCATCGTGGTGTTTTTTGCAGGAAACCAGCAGCAGTGCGAGAGATGGCGGTGTTGTCCAGATAGCGACGGGACAGGTGAGGTCCCTCGATGACAAGCTCCCCGACGGCTCCCAGAGGAAGCAATTTCTCCGTCGAGGAAGGGTCAACGACCCAGATGGCGCCCGTTGCAGCACGACCGATGGTACCTCCGCGCTCGACCTGAATGTTGTTATTATAAGCGCAGCAGATGGCCACCTCGCCCATGCCAAACTGGTTGACAAGGCGAGTCGCGCTGCTTTCCCATTTCCGTATCAGCTCCTTCGGCAGGGGTTCCCCACCGACGCAGATGGTCTTGAGGCTGGGAACGTCAGCTGGATCGAGCTTGATCGCGACTGTCGGAGTGAGAAATGTGATATTGGCCTGGAGGGTGTGGATGGCCGATACCATGTCGTCCGCGGTTCTCATGGGAGGCGGGACGCAGCAGACGCCACCGAGGATGAGAGGTACAAGGAATTCGAGGTTGCTAATATCAAAGGCGTAGTCGTCGAAATGGAGAAATCGCGTGCTGCGATCTAAGCGGAAGTTGCAGGCATAGTCCTTGATCGCAGTGGCGTATGACTGGTGGACTTGAATGATTCCTTTTGGTTGACCGGTGCTTCCAGATGTGAAGAGGACAAGACAGGCATTATCAGGCCGAACCGAGTCGCATGGGGTTGATGGGTTATATGGCAGGGAGTTTAGCCATTCTGCACTGATGCCGACGAACGTGGGCACGAGCTGTTGGAAGAGACTGGCGAATTTGGCCTCGCTGAGCAGTACCTGGGCGTCAGTGCGACGCACCACAGAATCCAGGAAGATGGGGGGATTCGTAGCATGGATAGAAATGTAAGCACCCCCAGCACGCAGGACAGCCAGCCGCGCAACGATAGCCCAGGTCGACTTCTCAAAACAACTGAGGACAAACTTTTCAGGGCCAACTCCGAGCTGCACCAGATGGTGGGCCAGGCGGAGGGAGAGGCCGTCTAACTCGCCGTAGGTTAAATCGCCGTCCCAAGACTGCACGGCCATGCGCTCTGGATGAGCTCTGCATTGTTCGACGATAATATCGTGGAGACAGCGATCCTGCGGAGGAGACACGGTCTGAGTGAGGCCTTGGAGCGCTGACCTGTCCATATCGGAGCAGAGATCAGCCTCGCGGTTATGGGGACCTCGGAGAATCTGCAAGATGATATGCTTGAATGTGTGCAGGACGCTCTTCGCTACAGAAGTCTTGATGGTGTGACTCTGGTATATTATGCGTGTAGAAAGCTGGCCGTTGGGATTCTTGAAAGTCGCGAGACATATGTCAGTGCTGGTCTCGTCGAAGACAAACTTCAGAGCTCCCGCACTCCGCTCGTAGTAATGGACGCTGGTATTGCAAAGCTCGCGCGATTGCTGTTGGGGAACCATGTCAACGTCGTAGCCTGATGGAGCAGCGACAACAGATGTCAATGTCTTTTCAGTGAAGCGTTGCAGACACACGGCAAGAGTATCGGTGTTGTCCACGCGGCCGATAATCAGGACGGGGGGTTCGTCGACTTCATTGTCAAAGGTGCTTTCGCCATTGTAGCCAAAACAGAGGATGTCCGTCGGCACAAAGCAACGAAGCGTCAAGGCCCAGGCTGTTTGAACAGCTACCGGCAGAGTGATTTGACTCTCATTCCACAATGGTTGATCGGCATCCAGTTTTCCCTCGATCAGCAGTTCTTCAGCAAGCAGGCCTGTGGTGTCCTGATCGGTGGGAGAGAAACTTGAAGTAGGAAAGAGACATGGAGGAACGCGATCCTCCTGTGCTTCGACATTCACAAGTGCCGGCGACATGATGATATCGTAATTGACCTAATAGATAAGATAATGGATGCAATGCTAAATAGTTGGAGATAGTTTAAAGTATGTGGGAGTTCTCGAGGTCTACCCAGTACAAGACGAGGGACAGGCACAAGTACAGCATCAAGGCACCGCAGGAATACAAAGGCTGTCACAGTGACCCAAGTTGGCTGGCTGGGAGTAGATGACCATACGGAAGATTTTTCGTCGATCGTGCAGAACGCCAATTGCGATGCCTTTGTCGCCATCCAATCCTTCCAGTTGTGACGAACATGTTCGAATCGAAAGGAATCTATCCCTTGCTCAGACATGGCAGCCACACCTTTGCCTCGGTGCGAATCCAACAGCTAGCCACCAACAGGCAAGAGGCAGAAGCAAACATCGGTCAGAAGCTGAAACTGGGGCGTTCAATCGGATTAGGTGGGAAGGCAGGAACTTATGCAGTCAGGGACGAAGGATAGACCTGCATTTTTAGTCTCCAACACGGGGGCAGGTGAAGAGTCAAGACACGTTTGTCGTGACGATGGCTTTGCTGAACGTGTCGACAATGGCTAGCTGAGGTAAAACGCCTGCCAAAACAGGGCAATGTAGGTACTGGATGTCATTTCTTTCACATTCGGTATGCGCTTGTACGGTATTGCATCATATTCCTTGGCTACAGTGTTGATCGAGACCCAAATACAATCCCGGCGCCCCGGTTGAAGCCTGAATGAACGAACAGCGCAGATTATTTATGATGAATTCCAAAACGAATCAGGTCAATGCAGCAGAGACGCTGCTGCATCGAAGTGAAGCCTTGGAAGGGGCCCGAGTCGCTCCTTCTTCGACTTTGATTCCATGATCCACGACACGAACACAATGGCAACAACAAACCGTACCAATGGCCACCAAGCTTGCGTGATGCCGAATCTCTACCGGATCATGACTTCCACCAACTCTTGGGGTTGCATCTACACAGGCGAGAGTACCCTGAAGAACGGTCGGATGCGCCAGCTCTCGCAGCAGTATAAACAGAATCCCGCCAAAGTCGAGCACCAGTACCACAGTCTCCTCTCAGAATACACAACAGCTCTTCCAGGGCTTCTTCCAAGGCTACTATCCGATTTCCTTGCATGCCCACGTCAGTGACGCCCTCCTGCCGACCACCGTTGCCAGCCTGGTTCTCAACACCTGCTCGACCAGTCCGGTCGTACTGAACAACGGCGACTTGGCGGCAAGTCCGTTGCCGACCGAGGATGGGAAGAGAATCTAGCAGTTTGTATTAGAATACTTAGGGTAGAACGAATTGCACGTCAACCATCCCAAGTTCGCGGCCATTTCGGGGATATACGGGGCAGCGTTCGGTCCTCTGGTACGCCCCCTCGATCGTAATGCTCGGGACACCAATCTAACATAGTCACTGTCTACAGGCCCATGCGTCAAAAGAATGGGAGTTCCAAATCATCGCGTCAGGCCCGAAACCCGTCCTTGTCCCCATGACCGACTCGGCGAAATCTCTTCAAGAATCGCTGGCAGAAGCAAAGAGACAGGGCTGTGTGGCGGTAGTAGTCGACATGGTCAGCACTGAAAACGGTGCGATTCTGTCACCGGAGCGATTCAAACTGCTGAAGAAATGCTGTGCAGAGCAAAAGATGTGGCTTATCGCATTCCAACGCGACAAGTACGGTGAAGACAAACCCGACCTTGTCTCATTCGGCAAAGGACTGGGGGTGAGGGGGAATCCTGCAGACCATCATGTGCTGGCGTGCTCTGGTGAGCCGACCGGTCGTCACACCAGTCTTGTTGGATGCCCTTGGAGACTTGTACACCGCGCAGATGGAGAACTGGCCGAAACGAAGCTTGGAGATTAGAGACGCCCTTTGCAAGATAGTGCAAAAGTACCATCCTGCCCAGCCCGTCTATGGACTTGGAGGTATCCTGGCGATTGACAGGGGCATTTCCATGCAGTTGAACGTCATGGCGGGAATTCGGAGAAGGTGCCCCTTGGTACGATGGTTACCGAAGCTGGACGCTCCCTATTCCGACCCGGCAGCTCTAGGAGCGTACGTGTTTGACCCTCGAAGCAAGAAGCCTCGCGGCGGGCTAGCAGCTGAGGCAGAGGAGGAGGGCACCAGGCCGGCCTGGTGTTTTGTCTGCGGCATTGAATCAACTGCAGAGGATTGGTGTCGCACCTATTTTCTTGGCTACTATAAAAATGCTCACACTTGTGTATGACGCGATGATAGATGTCCAGACAGTAATCAAAGTTGACTACATGTTTATATCATTTTCCATATCTCTCTCCACTACTCGGGAATGTGAATTGAACACATTCCATGGGCGGATAATTCGATACCGTTGCGATTGCAGGATTTGCCTCGGCGTCTCTCCACAGGACTACAGCCGATGAAAATGAAGAAACTCCGTGTGGGGGTGCGGACTCAATCATCGATCATCGGAGAATATTAGATCCAAGACACGAGCAGTAGATGCGGAGACCAATCGGTCTCTTTCAATGCTGAAGAAATCCACTACGGGTAATTACATTTAAATATGGGGATGTGGAGGTCCTTGGGCCCCCTTATATAAGCTAACTTCACCAGCAAGCCCTAGGGACAACTGCAGACTAAATCTATCGTATCCTGTGGATGATGAGGTCACCTCGTATTATCGCTTTAACCGCCTCCCTGCTCCATGTGGCGTCTGCCCTGGACGCAGAGGCCCTGACTACGCAGTACTTCGGCAACGACGCCCCATGGTATCTTGATCGCATTCCTCTGTTCGAGACAAGCGTTCCAGAACTCCAAGAAGTCTACTACTATCGCTGGGGACTATTCCGTGCCCATCAACGGGACCTCGGGCCGGACGGGTTTCTTTCAACAGAGTTCATCAACGACGTCAGCTGGCAAGTGTCTCCTTGGGCCATCCTCATCAACGCCGCAAACTACCACCTGCGCGAAGGGCGATGGTGTCGCGATCGTCGGTTCAAGGAGGACTATGCGGACGTTCTATTCGGCCCAAATGCCAATCCGTATCAGTTCTCTGAGGTCATGGCCGATGGGGTCTGGCAAGGGTATCTGGTTGATGGGGTAGTGGAGGACGCCACCTCCCGTCTCGCAGCCATGCAAACCGTTTATAATGGCTGGAATGCCTCGTTGGGGTTCGGCGGATATGACACGTCCAAGTCAATGTACTATATCCAGCCCTTGACGGATGCGACCGAGTATACAATTGCCAGTATCGACGCTTCTGGCGGCTACGACGGTTTTTTTGGTGGAGAGGCTTTCAGACCGAGCATCAACAGTTATCAGTACGCCAATGCATTAGCGATCTCCAACCTGGCTGCTCTATCCGAAGACTCAGCAGTAGCAGAAGAGTATCAAGACCGGGCCGACACTCTAAAGACCCTGGTGCAGGAGCACCTCTGGAACAGCACCTTCGAACACTTCATCGACCGTTTCTACGTCAACAACGAGAATGTCACCTACTGGGACCCCATCCGCGGTCGCGAGCTCGTCGGGTACGTCCCCTGGACACACGATCTCCCCGATGACACCGAGACCTTCGCCCAAGCCTGGAAACACATCCTCGACCCAGAGAAACTCGCTGGCTCCAACGGCCTGCGCACAAACGAACCGACCTATGAGCACTACATGCAGCAGTATCGCTACGAAGGCGACCACCCAGAATGCCAATGGAACGGCCCAGCATGGCCGTATCAAACAACCCAAGCCCTCACAGCCCTAGCGAACCTCCTAGACCACTACCCAACCTCCACCGAAACAGGCATCATCACCAAAGCAGACTACAACACCATCCTCCTCCAATACGCCCAATTGCACTACAACGAGAACTATAACGGAACCCTCAACCTCGAAGAAGACTACAACGCCGACACCGGTGTCCCCATCGTCGGTCTCGCCCGGTCCCCGCACTACTTCCACTCCGGCTTCATCGACCAAGTCATCGCAGGCTTCATCGGAATCCGGCCCCGCGCAGACGACATACTCGAAGTAAATCCCCTCGCCGACCCAGAATCAGTCTCGTACTTCCGCATCGAACAAATCCTCTACCACGGCCACAACGTCGCCGTCCAATGGGACGGCACAGGAGAACGATACGGCAGTCAGGGCCTCCAAATCGAACTCGACAACGAAATCGTCGCCACTTCCGACACTTTGACCCGCTTAACCGTCGAAGTCACCCGTCTTTCTCCCCCCGAAACAAACCGCCCAATCGCGCTCTCGATCCAACTCGCCCAGGATACAGAATACCCCGTCGGCAGCGCCTCCGTTTCCAACGCCGACGC
The DNA here is from genome assembly GCA_027569065.1 of Aspergillus cavernicola. Classification (NCBI taxonomy): domain Eukaryota; kingdom Fungi; phylum Ascomycota; class Eurotiomycetes; order Eurotiales; family Aspergillaceae; genus Aspergillus; species Aspergillus cavernicola. The sequence continues at coordinate 101,679 of JAPDEK010000095.1, read as the reverse complement.
AGCGGAAATCCACGCGGTAATCGACGGCCGGGTCTGGTTTTACCCCGAGATCGCGAACTGGTGGGACACGCCAGTTGGAGACGGGAGTGAGATATGGTATGAGATTAACTTTGGGGCGGAGACGGAGATTCAGAGGGCGGAGGTTGCCTTTTTTGAGGATCCTGAACTAGGGTTTGATGTTCCGAGTAGTTATCGCGTGCAGGTTCTCAGTGCTGCTGCTAGTGGGGAGTGGGAGGATGTTGATGTTGATGGGGAGTATGAAGATGCGATGGGCAATGGGATTACCAATGTTAGTTGGGCGAGTGTTGGGACGGAGAGGGTGAGGTTAGTTTTTACGCCTGTGGATGGCTTTGCCGTGAGGTTGGTTGAGTTGAAGGTGTTTTAAACATTATGTCGTTGTGTATATCACATGGTTGTAGATAGAAAGGTCTGTATGAACCACATAAAAGCGGTATCCTTTCAACAAAACATCTCCCATCCTGATTATACCCCCAAACCACCAAATCCACCAGATTATAAATATCCAACAAGTCTAGAAGATGTTGACCACGCATAATAAACCCTTCTCGCGCTTGGCAGTAGGCGCAGCGACGAGCATCTCTTTCCGTCAAGATATAAATCCCCAACACCATAACTGGATAGCACTACTGTACCAGAATCAAAGGTATTAAATTTTTGGGTTGAGATTTATTCTATGGCTATGGCTTTCTATCTAATTTAAATATTATGGACGCATGGTAAGTAGCCTGTCTGTCTATCGCTGGCATCAAACAGCATCATGCATCATCCACCTCTCTCACCCCATACGAGAACATATAATTCGACGGCACACTATTTTTATCCCGTAGCTTATCCGCAGTTTCCTTCCCCGCGCCTGGGACTCTATACTCGAATCGTTTTCCAGCACCTGGTTGTCGTCCATCGGGCATGGGATAAGGAAACGGTAGATATTCAGGCATGAGGCCTAACTGAACCAGGGCCGTAGTTTGATCCCAGGCGATGTGTTCATGGTATAATCGGTCGCCTCGGATATTCACTATTGCTGTGAATGGGAGTTCGACTTTTCGACCGGTTGGGGGGATGCCGGGGAGGCTGTTGAAGGGGATGCGATGTTATAGTTAGAAAGAAAGATTCAATACACGCGCGGATGAGGGGAGGGAAGAGAAAGGGAAAAAAAAAGAAAGACGGCGGGTGGGGGTACACGCACAGCCAGTCTATCTGCATATCATGGGTGAATTTGTAGAGAAACTCGTCGACGACTCGGTCGATTCCAAGGGTGCGACTAATAAGTTCCATTTCGGTATCCGCGGGGTTCTGGAAGACGAAGTGATTCTGGTAAAAGGTCGAAAGTCGATCACGTCCGATACCACCAGTTATCTAATGAAGCCCAAACGTTAGACAATACGGTAAGAGGTGAACCAAGAACGCATGGCCAACGTACAGTAGGAATATGATTGACGTATGGTTCCTGAACCATAGTGCTCATCGTGTCTGGGACTGAGCGGGTCTCGAATTCATAATAGGTGTGTTCGTCCCAGATTGCCTCAAGGTCGAAATAGGGCCCTTCCATGTGCTTTTTCAAGAATGTTAGGTTCCGGGTATGAGAGACTGCCTCGCTGGCATAGTGAAACTGTTCAGCGAATGGGGTCGCAAACAAAGACGCTTTCATCGATGGATAGTGGTACACTGTGTGCTGCTCGGTTCGGATCCCTTTGGTCTCTGCTGGCCCGGCAATGTGCTGCAGACTCGGGAGAGAAGGTGGGGAGACGACCGACGTGGAGGATGAATCTGTATATAGGACGACGCCTACAATGTCGCTATGGCTCGTCAAGCTGGATGCTATGCGCGGCCATGCCGTGGGGTCATATACTATAGTTGAAGGCTTCTGTTAGTCCATTACTTAGGTTCTAATATGTGAATATGCAACACCCAACAAGGCGAACGTACCAACAAGTCCGACCTTCGTCTTCGGTTCGCAACTATCGCAGCTTGCCAGCGATGACAAGGCAAGGCCTATGGGGTCTTCTTGGCCTTCACTAACAGCTTGAGTAAGGATTTCCACCACGGTGTACCCCTCCTCTGCCCATTTCATTCGGTGTGAAGGCACCCCATTCTCGATTTCCGTGTCGTCTGGGGGGGAACATGAGCCGATGACAATCAGCCCAGGGCCATGGCCACGTCGTGAGAGGGGTCGCAGCAAGGAGATTCCAGGCGCAAGCTGTGTGAGCCGTGGAGTGGGTAGGGGTGATGCTTCCGTCATTGCTATTGCGGGATCAAGGGCACTTTCAACGTTTGATTCGGATTGCTAGGGAAGGCGTTAGCTGGGTCTTATATGTATGATACAAGTATTATAGATATACGGCAATGTACCACCCAATTTTGATAGCGTTGGAAGCAGGGTTCCACTTAAACGATACCCCTCACTTTGGTCCCAGTTATCCTTATCAAGTGCTCGGTCCGGTTCGCTAAGAACGATAAGATCGGTTATGGACTGCGTGTTCTGACGCACGGCATATTTCATTGGATCTAGAAAGATGCGAGACACAGCATCCTCTAAGAGAACTGATTGACGTGGCCACAACGGATATTGCACGTAGATTACTTCAGAATCTACCCACTGCCGACCAACCAACCACTAGTACCCATCTTCCTTTAAAACCGGAGACATTCCCTCGTCTTTCGACCCTGCCCTGTTCCCCATGGCTCATGCAACCTCTTTCTCAGGCGCACTGGGTGAAGCCGTTGGGCCATCGAAAATTTCGGACATTTCCTCCAGCGAATGTCCCTTCGTCTCAGGAAACAAGAAATAAATAACAAAAAACAGCAGAAACAAGAGACAACAAAACACAATATAGTACCGCCACGCAATCGCATCCATCGCAATCGGGTTGATAAACTGCGCCGCAATCAGCGCAAGATTCGTCGACATCAAAGCCACCGTGAGACCGCGAGAGCGCTGGTTGTACGGGAAGATCTCAACCGTGTATGAGTAAAGCAACGGGGTCCAGGCAATGTCGAAGAAGAAGTAGGCGATGAAGATGAATGCGAGGACGGCGTGGCCGGTGGGAACGCTTCCGGTCTTCACGAACGTGGCTGAGAGCGCGGTCCAGCATACGTAACTGCAGAACAGACCCCCGACGGAAACGAGGAAGAGAGTCCGCCGTCCGAATCGGTCTACGGCTAGTGCTCCGGCGAATACTGCGGCTGCGAAGTTGAAGAGTTGGAGTATACCATTGATCAGGGTTTGGTCTTTGCTTGATGTGATGCCAATCGTGTCCAGGACTAGAGTCAAATAGTGGGTTACCTGTGTGGATGGCGGAGACGGTAATTATAAGGATGGTAACAGAAGGCAAGGGATACGATGGGAATTTCATACCACTCCAATTCCATTCCATTATGCAAAGAAGCCCAGAATCACAGCAATCAGGACCCGTCGACGGTCCCCTGGTGTACGGACTAGATCTTTCACTGAAGATCCTCTGCTCATGGTCTCCTCATGGGCAAAGTAGTCTTCAATTTCTTTCATCTCGAAGTCAACTAATGGTGATGACTCGTCTCCGCCAGCGTGATATTTGACTAGAATCTTACGGGCCTCTTCATGGCGACCCTTTGACGCCAACCACCTAGATCGTTGTGTTAGTTGCCTAGCGATAATCAACTTCGGAAGGGTACAAAGACATACCTAGGAGACTCGGGAAGAAAGAAAATACCACAGAGCTGGATCAACGGCATTCCCGCTTGCACCGCCGACGGAATCCTCCAAGACCAGGTGGAGTTCAGCTTGAAGGTGCCATACGTCCCCCAAGCGGCAAGAATGGCACCGAAGTAGAAGGTGGAATTGTACAGCGCCGTTACCTTGGCCCGGTGGGTAGGGTAGGCTAACTCGGTGATGAGGATGGGTGAAGGTTGCGCGATCATGATTGTCGAAGCGCCGATCAAGAAACGGGAGACGATGAACATGGCAATATTCTGAGATGCAGCCTGAACGGCAGCAAAGCCGATGAGACACAATAGCCCTATGATTATGGGTACACGTCGACCATAGCGGTCTTCCAACCACGTCACTGGGAGAAGCATGAGGATTTTGCCGATGGGATAGACGGCATTAATTGTGCCCAAGAGCGCTCCACTGGGCGAGTCGAAATAGCTCCTCCACTGGGTGAGAGATTGAAGGCCGTTCATCATGGAAGCTTGAGACAAACAAAAGAGTTAACTAACATCCCCACGGGTTACCACGTTTTAGACGGGAAAGTCCTACCATCGTAGCCCACGGCACTTGAGCTGATCAAGGGCACACAAAGCAGCAGATTCAATAGAATTAAATGCTTGGTAAGGTACCATGGCTTGCCATCCTTTGGGAGAACCTTTCACCAATATGTCAGTATTGTTGACAGCCAAACATTGAATGCGGTAATCATACTGCAGCCAACGCATGGCCATATGCCTGCTCATTGCTAGTTTTGCTTGAACGCTTCATGGTACTAGTTAGTGTGCCGTAAACATAAGTTGGAACACCGGTGCCAGACTCCGAGAGAATGTCCCACGTGGATGTAAATATAGGAAGCCCTCGATGAAGCCTTCATTCCTTCCCCATGGAGATAGAGATCTCTCGCCCACTCTCAACTATCTGATTACCATCTCAATTGAGGAGAAGCAGAATGGTTCAGAGGCGAATGAACCCACTTAGCAGATAATGCATCCGCCCTTATCTACTCTGTATCATTTGTAAAAGATGGAGTTGGAGTAGAAGCGCTCGTATCTCGCTTATCAACCACTCTTATCCATCAAAGCCCGTTAGGAAAGTGTTTGATCTTAGGTACTCGACGCAGTTCTCCAGTGCTGTCCAGCCACTTAGCCGCTTCGCCATCGTGGTTTACCAATGTCGACAACAGACTTCGACGTAGACGAGGTCATCTCCAAAGCGACCATCGTTGAAAAGTTGAAATTGCTTGCGGGTGCGTTACAACACCCTTCATCCCTTCTTTACTGTGTAATCTAATCTAACTATCGAATACCATAGGAAAGGATGCATGGCATACATACGACATCCCATCTCTCGGAGTCCCCTCGATTCGCTTCACCGACGGACCCAACGGCGCGCGAGGAACGCGATTTGTTTCTGGCGTTCCCGCCGCGTGTGTACCATGTGGAACCGCGCTCGGTGCAACATGGGATCAAGAGCTGATATATCTCGCAGGCCAGTTGATTGGGGAAGAAGTGAAGGCTAAAGGGGCTCGTGGGTGGTTAGGGCCAACGGTGAATATCCAGAGATCACCACTCGGCGGGCGGGGATTTGAATCGTTCGCGGAAGATCCGTACCTGTCTGGGAAAATTGCAGCAAGCTATATTAATGGTGCCCAGTCAACGGGGATAGTTTCGACGTTGAAACATTTCGTGGCGAATGAATTGGAACATGAACGCATGGCTGTGGATGTCCGAGTTTCGGACCGTGCTTTGCGGGAAATTTATCTTTTGCCCTTCCAGATAGCGCTTAAGGATGCTAGTCCGGCGGCGATTATGACGGCTTACAATAAGGTAAATGGGACACACGTCTCCGAAGATTCATGGTTGTTGGAGGATGTTTTGCGGAAGGACTGGGGGTTCAAGGGCATGATCATGAGTGATTGGTACGTTGCCTTTCTCAAATATGATAAAGATCTTAATCCCGAACACGAAGATTAACTGAAGGTGTAGGTATGGGACATACTCAACAACCGAGGCGCTCAATGCTGGACTGGATCTAGAAATGCCTGCCCCCTCCCGATGGCGAGGAGACATTGCCAATTTGGCCATCTCCTCTCGCAAGATCACTCACTCCACGATCGACGCCCGCGCACGCAACGTTTTGAACCTCGTCAAGACATGTATGAAGGCCGAAGGGGTGTCAGCTGAGGAGGGTAAACGAGACACCCCTGAAGACCGAGCTCTGAATCGCCGACTCGCAGCCGAGGGAATCGTGCTTCTCAAGAATGACAACAATATTCTACCTTTACCTGACGATATCACCGAGATTGCACTGATAGGACCAAGCCTAAAGAATATGGCCTACTGTGGAGGTGGCAGTGCTCAATTGGAGCCATACTATATTGTCAGTAACTACGAGGGTATTGTTGATCAATTGACGGCACAAGGAACGCGGAAAGATGTGCAGATCCATTATGAGATCGGAGCCCATGCCTATGACTATCTGCCTCTATTAGGCGACAATGTCACATCCCCAAGCGGGCAGAAAGGTGAACTTCAGATGCGCTTCTTCAACGAGCCAGTATCGTCTACCAACCGGGAAATTATCGACGAACTGGACCTCCATGACTCTGCTTGGCAACTAATGGGCTACTCAAGCTCGAGGCTCAACAACCGTTTCTGGGCCGATATCCAAGGGACATTCACGCCAACAGAGACAGCAACTTTCCAATGGGGAATTGCGTGCTATGGAACGGCATCCCTGTATGTGGATGACAAGTTGGTGATCGATAATACTTCGACCCAGAGGCCGGGCAACTCCTTTTTTGGAAAGGGAACAGCCGAAGAAAGGCATCTGATTGAAATGGTAGCGGGCAAGGCCTACAAGATCCGCGTCGAATATGGGAACGCCCTCACGACCAAAGTTCTTAAGCCTGGTGTCGTCAACTACGGGGGAGGCGCTGGCCGAATCGGAGCAGTGGCCATTCGGGATTCACAAACGGCAATAAATGCAGCGGTTATGCTGGCTGAGAGGTGCAAGTACACCATACTCTGTGTTGGCCTTGATGTAAGATACTCTACACACGGTTTCCCCCCGACTTATCCTTGTACATGTCTCGGCTGACCATGTTTTTCTTTATCTAGAAAGAGTGGGAGAGCGAAGGCTTTGATAGATCCACCATGGACCTACCAGATCCGATGCCCAAGTTAATACAATCGGTGCTCGACGTGAATCCGAATACCATCGTCGTAACACAGTCTGGAACACCGATCAATATGCAACCCTGGGTTTCCACAACCACGACACAAGTTCATATGTGGGTATGTATACCCATAACCCCCCTATCTAGATTAATGACTCCAGTCTCAAATAACCATTAATTAACTGACCCTTGTAGTACGGTGGCAACGAAGTCGGCAATGGTCTCGCGGATGTCCTCTTTGGAAAAGTAAACCCAAGCGGCAAGCTCCCCATGAGCTTTCCCAATGCCATCGAAGACACACCTTCATTTCTAAACTTCGAAAGTCAACGTGGGCGCGTTATATATGGCGAAGATATATATGTCGGGTACCGCTATTACGAGAAACTCAAGAAGAGTCTCGCTTTTCCGTTTGGGTATCCCCCCCCAAATTCCCTAGGCCAACAACTTCTAACAACCCCTTTTACAATTAGACACGGACTATCTTTCACCACCTTCAACTACAGCAACCTCCATGTAACCCGCCAAAGCGCGACATTTCGGATCCGCAACTCCGGCTCTACAGATGGAGCAACAGTGGCACAGTTATATGTATCCCCATCACCCTCAAACAGTATTTCACGACCAGTCAAAGAGCTGAAAGGGTTCATCAAGGTCTTCCTCCGTCGTGGCGAGGAGAAAGATGTTTCGATTCCTATTGACCGACTAGCAACCTCATTTTGGGACGAAGTCATCGGCGCTTGGGTCAGTGAGCAGGGCACCTATGGCGTCCTTGTTTGCGAAAGCAGTGTTAATATCTGCCTAAAAGGATTGCTGGATGTTGGGGAGACAATGACTTGGTCGGGGCTGTGATTTTGGTTTGTGTCTTGTGCTATGCTAGAATATAGTTTTAGGATTTATTGGAGTACATCTATACAGAGTGTAAAAATGGACCGTTGTCGAGTTGCACTAGGTTTATTGCCGGCCTGTGCATACGTATATGTTGGCAGTCAAATTCTCTGCTTGCGTGTCCTCGCTATCTAACCAGCTAATCCACCTGGACAATATATATATATATATATACATATACAAACCAGCCCCATATAGCCTTTCCTTGAGATAGTTGTGTTGGCCAATAAGTCTATCTATATCTAACATGCGCATACAACCCCAATCGTCGTTTACTTCAACCCCTACAACCGCGGACGTGTATTCCCATTAGGTGGTGCCTGAAGGCTGGTGGTAGCTTGTGAGGAATGGGAAGACGCTACGAATAAATATCCCCGGGATTAGCTGCCAAAACAGAGAGTTTGAAAGCGAAAGGCATTATATTATATCAGTTCTTACCCCGACGATCGACTTTGGCAGCACAAGTCAAGACGAATTCCAAAATCAACTTGGACTGCGAGATGTCTTCCGTTCCAATAGATAGGATGTTACTGAATGGAGTAGTGGCACGAATTAGACTTGCAGTGAGAGGTTTGGGGTAAGAATGGGTCTACGGGTCTACCTTAGGTGATTGTGTTTGTCAAGCACATTGAAAATCGGCAAGGTGCCTTTGGGCAGACTTCGTGCTCGATATTCGTTGAAAAAGGCGACCGCGGCGTCCGTGGCTTCCTTTCTATGGATTATAGTCAACAAACATTTGGCCGGTATGTATGACACCGAGGTGAGGGTACATACACTTCCCATTTGACGGTTCCGATGTACACAGGCACCAGATCTGAGTTCCTACAGAGGTCGATGGGATCAGCTAGAGCCTGTAGCGGAAGAAAACATATCACTCACAACAAAGGGGAGTCGTCCGGGATCCTTTTGAACAGGCCGAGCGGAGATACGGGCTTCAATATAGTTCGTTGCATTAGATAACGGCGTCCAAGGAGGATAGAAAGACTCACCCCCCACACCTCCTCAGCATCTGAGCAGAAGTACTGTTGTAGCGTCCTCTTGCGAATGGGTCGTTTATTATCAAACCAGAACGGCGGGCTGAAATACATGACGCCTGCAACGGGTGGGAAAAGCGCCTCCCCCCTGGGAGGCCGATTCGGATCGCCTAGAGAGCGTCATGAGCTTTGTTGCCACTTCTTGAATGAATGAGTAGGAACTTACCAGCTGCGTAGAGATTTGAAGCAATATGCGCGGCACCGGAGGAGTGACCGAACAGGATGACTTTGTCAACTGAGCCACTGCCGTACTTCTCTGAGGAAATGTTGGCATAAATCCATTCTCGAACCAGTTGCATATCCTCAGCACCACTGGGGTATTGGACATGGGGAACAAGCTGATGATTCGCTACCACTACTATGATTCCGTGTCGAGCAAAAAAGTTGCCTATGTTGGCCCAGCACTACATTGAATACCCAAGCAGTTAGTCCATCGTATTGTTTGCTCTTCTAGAAGCGATAGAAGGCAAGCCTACCTTCTCACTCCAGCCCTTGTCACCAGAGAAAAAACCTCCGCCGTGCACAAAAAGCAACACTGGTTTGCCAGTTTCTTTATCAATCGGGAAATAAACGTCCAGACGGTTTCTCTCAGCCGGACCATATCGCTCGTCGCGGATTTTGCCGACGTTTGGTGATGGAGCTTCGTAGAATGGCTCGTAGATGTTGCGCCATGTCTACCAAGTGATCCGGTGTACATCAGCCTGGGTGTGGGATTCGGAAGCCAAATGCATGGGATAGAAAGGTAGTACCTCCTCATCGCCTAGCTCGAACTTGACAGTATTCTCAGCGATGGTCTCAAAGACTTGCTCCATTGTGTTTCGATTTGCTATGGTTTAGCGATGTTTTTTTTTTCTGCGTCTTCTTTTTTACCAATGGGCTGAATATAATCATTTTAAAGGTCTACTAGGTACTTCCTTTACTGGGAGATAAATATCTCTGGTCGCTGCGTGGGACACTTGGCCCCCGCTGTACCACCTTTGCCCACTTAGCGCTCCCATAGGACCACACGATGGTAGCATATATACTTGCTAAGCGAGCGCCATGATTTTCTTAAACACTGTACCCCTGATCGCGACGCTGCTAGACACAAGAATGTTGACAAGGTCCGAAGTCAACAAGCATACGTCTAGAGAGACCTGTTGGGTTATCATCAATGGCATCGGATACGATCTGACCACATTTTTGGACGCGCATCCAGGTGGACCGGGGATCATTTTGAAATATGCTGGAAAAGATGCTACGTCGGCCTTTGAAAAAATCCACTCGGGCGATTTGATTGCCAGGTATATTGAGCCACAGTATGTATATACATTGTATTGCACGAGGATGACTGGTTTGGGTTGTTAACTCGAGGGTATTATGTTCTTAGGCATGTTCTAGGATGCGTTACTGGGAACAAGGAGGACCCAGAGCCTCTGAAGGCAATTACTATTTCCTCAGAGCCTCAGAGCAAGAAGGTGGAATTGCGTTCGATTGTGAATATTCACGACTTCGAAAACGCTGCTCAACACAACCTCACTCCCCAGGCATTTGCTTGTATGTCTCGCCTTCCTTTTTCTCCGGTACTTAACAATTGTTTAATCCCAAACCATGACTATTAGTCTTCAAATCCGGAGCCGACGACGAGCATACAGCGCGATGGAACTACCAGAGCTGGCAATCAATCCGCTTTCGCCCACGCGTCCTACGCCCCATTACCACCCTTGACCTGTCAACATCCATATTAGGCACCAAAACCTCACTCCCCTTCTTCATCTGCCCAGCTGGGGGAGGCAAATTAGCTCACACCGACGGGGAGATTCTCATGACAAAGGCCGCTGCCAACCATGGGGCCCTTCACTGGGTTTGCAACATGGCAGGCTGCACGAAAGAGGAAATTGCGAAGACACGGGGACCCGATCAGACCCTGTTTTGGCAGATATATGCCAAGGGTACCCTCACTACTACCGAAGAAGAGATTCGAGAGGCTGTGCAACTAGGGTATAAGGGCTTTGCTTTGACGGTCGACGCTGTTCGCCCGGGAAAGCGAGAACGGGATCTGCGTCTGAGTCTCGAGGAGGAGGATAGCAGTTCCTCCGGTGGAATCAGTGCACAGCGCGGGTAAGTATTGCACCTATCATGTTTCTTGCGTTGTTGTTTGATTGAAAACTAACAAGCGCATTCCAGGGCGGTATGGTCCAGCTTTGACTGGATTTCAGCAGCGAAGTGGCTCCGAAGCCTTACCGATCTCCCAATCGCGATTAAAGGCATCCAATGCTGGGAAGACGCGGCTCTCTGCGCCCAACATGGGTTCCATCCATGGTTATCCAACCACGGAGGCCGGCAATTGGAAGGCGCACCGTCGGCCGTTGAGACCCTTCTGGAGATGCGCCGACATTGTCCGGATGTTTTGGAAAAGTGCGATGTTATTGTCGATGGGGGCATTACGAGAGGGACGGATATAGTGAAGGCGCTTGCCCTGGGTGCAAAGGCTGTTGGGCTGGGTCGACCATTCCTCTACGCGTTGACCTTTGGCGAGGCCGGTGTTGACAAGGCGATCCAGATTCTACGGCAGGAGATGGAAACTGCTATGGCTCTCCTCGGGGTGGGTTCTATTGATCAGTTGGGCCCTTCCTACTTGGCTATCAGAGAGAGAGAGTTTAAGCTGTAAGTAGCTGAAAAACAAAAATTTATTGTCCTTCCCTTCACACCCTGGGAATTCCACACTAGAGACAGCCGATGTTGTACGTAGTTAAGGTACAGGACGTTAGGTCTCATAAGAAGATGAGTTCGCTGTATCCTGCTCCTCCCCAGGCAGTTCACACAGCCCTTCCAGCACCCTCATTGCCTCATAAGCCGCAGTCCAACGAATACTCCGCAGGTACTTTGTCATTTCAATCATCAGCCCGTGGGTGCAACATTTCCCCATCAAAATATCCATATAAGCCGGTGTAACCGACGCCATCGTCGCAACGAGATGGTGCATGGACGTCCGCGAGCGCCGCCGCAGCGCCTCCGTTCGCGCTGGACAAGTCTGCGAGCCACAAGCCCGACTGCGAAGCCTAGTAATATCAACCCCAGCTCCCTCCTCCTGTTCATCAATCATCTCCGCTCCAAATTGGTGGTATGCCCAACAGGTCAGCGTAGCAATATACAGACACCACGGATAGTGAAAGATGCCGTTCACATCCCAGATCTTCAGACTAAGCATTGCTTCTCGAAATAGCTGTGCTGCATGCCACGCCGCACGACCAGCCGAGTCTGCCGAATTCCTCAACCAATTCCGCATCCAGTTGCAGCTATCTTCAAAGTCGGTGTGAGTGACAACATGGCCGAAAATCGCCCGCGCCCCCGCCGCAATCTGGATGTGTCGGATTTCGCAATTCAGCACAATATGCGCCGTGTGGTACAGCGCGTAGAGCCCTGTATTGTCTCGGTGGAATCGGTTGCGTTCAAGCTCCGTTCCCATATCGCGTTGCGCATCCATGGCAAATGCTTCGTATTTGGCTTTCCATGAGGATAGGGCATATGCCATTTGTTCTCGGCGGCCGAACCAGTTGCTCTCTTGGCGTTTAAGCATATTGAAGTATCGGGACCTACTGTCGAACAGGATGATATCGTTGCAGATGGACATCAGCCCGTGGAGGGCTAATGAGAAGCCGAGCATGTTGTATGGTCTGGACAGCTCGCGGTATGTGGAGTCGATGAATTCTTCCACGAGGTTTAGGAAAGTGCATGAATCATCCGGGTCTGTCGCTAGCCGTCGCCATTCAGACTCACTCTGTGCCTCCCATAGTTGTTTCGAGCATGGAAGCTCGAGATGAAGGGACTGGGTGGACATATTGGGCATGAATGAATAACAGGTCGCGTTTTGTGTATCCCACATGAAGAAGAATAGAATTAGGCTTGATGACGGGGTTAGCATGATTCTTTATTTGATGTTTTCTCCCAGCTGAGACCGACCTACCGTTTGTATTGCTCTGCATAAGCGAACTCAAGCCAATCTCTCTCCGCGTGAGCCAGACGGCCAGGTAATGTGATACACGCCTGAACATGGTAGCGAGAAATCCTGCTGACAGACTTAAACAAACAGTTAAGTTAGCTAGAGATATAGCCGAGGAGATCCCAAACGAGCAGGACAACCTACATTCAAGAGCAAAGAGTGAATGAAAATGGCATTTTCACGCTGATACGGGCCTGCTCTGTACATGCCATAGCACTCCAACACCATGAATGCTTGAAGGATTGTCAAGTCCGGTACCATGCTGCTCAACAGACCGCTGAAGATATAGGGGATGATAGCGTCGTATAAGCACACCGACAATTGATGCGCATCCTTGTCCCTGTATGTAGCCCCCATGATAATAAATGAGAGAAGCGCAATAGGATCAAGGTTGCAGATATCAAGCGACGGAACATGTAGTAGTGGATAAGACGAATTGAAGTAATCGAGAAAAAGATTGAGACAGGTTTGCATCTTCTCCAATGAAAGATCCGGCGCATCGCCATTGACAAGACTGCCGTCTGGTCGAACCGGACGTATTTCGGTGATCAATTCAACAACCTCGTTTCGCTTCCTGACGGGTATGAGGATCAGTGGCGCATTTCTATTCCGATCCGAGAAGGCATGGTCACTGTTGGCGGTTGATACACGTGAACGTGGCCCCAGGGTTGCTCGAGATGAATGATAAAACAATCTCGACTCTATGTCCTGTGAGAGACGTAGTTGGCTACTGTCCGGCGAGTAAATCGGCACTGGGCTGGCCCCATCTGGCACGCTGTTCAAACGGCTTACAAGCTGGGGAGATTGGTGGTGATGAATCCACTCCCGCACTGTTGCATCATCAACTCGGCCATCGGGCTTATCCTGACACGGTGTAGTAGTAGACCCCAACTTGGGACTGTTCCTGAATTCGTTTACGCAAGGTGCACTGGTGGTCTGGAGATCATTGTTGGACATCGGAGCGGCGAAGCCGGATACGTTGAAATGCACGAGATCAAACGTCATATCATGATACATGTTCCCAATCTCCTCATTCTCAGATTCATGATTAGGGACATCCAGCGGCATAGCTGGCTCTGGGTCAAATACGTGGGTGCTTACCTCCTCACGCACAGCCTCTCGAATTGTGTCCTCGTTGCTAGGTCGATCCTGGATAGGGGTTTCTACCGCGTGAACGCTAGCCATCTCGTGGTTTCTACTAGCAGATAGCCGTGGTGATGTACCTGATCCTCTGTGGGCCGCCAAATCACGATTCAGGTATTTGGATTTCGTTCCCAGAATGCCCAAGCCAACACCGCCAGCTCTCCTATCCTTGGAGGCATGACGGGCCTTGTGACGTTCTGTACATAATAATACGCCACGGTTAGTAGAATTCAATGAAATCTATGTTTGTTGACAAATTCTCCCCACGTACCTAACAGATCTAATCGCTTGAAACTGGCATTGCACCTATTGCATATCCACTGAGATTTGGAGTGGTTCCAAGCATGACGTTGTAAATGGGACGGGCGTGAGAATGATTTCCCACAGCCTGGCGCTGTACAGTAATGCTTCTTCATCCTGCCACCCCGGGGGATTGGTCTGGGGTTCTAGGACGATTATTCTTTCGTTGTGTGCATGGATATCTTCGTGTTCATTCCATGGCAGTTGCAGAGTTGGAGGGTGGTGCACACTGTCCCACTCTTCTTGGAGGCAAGTGTTGGGGTTACTGATAAGGAGTTCACAGAGACACCAATTAGAGCGGACTATACTATCTACGAACCTAGCTACATTAAGCTCTATTTAAAGTGGTTACTATAGGGTTGATGTGGGTGTGTACGGCCCACTCCAGCTCAAAATCATGATGGTAGTTCTAAAGATTGCAGCTCGGTGGGCAACAAGTCGAATCAATACCCTAAGCAATGATGTAAATGCACCCTACAGCGCATACATAAAGTTCAAGGCTCTATCGCCCTCCAGTCCATTAGACACCTTCCCATCCGCCAACATGGCCTCCTTTCTCGAATTCCGCCTCTTCAGCAAAAAGAACACAAACAGGATGTTCACACCAGCTATCGCCTCAAAAGCCAGCGATACGCCATTTCCAACCTGATACCTCGGACCGTCCGAGGAAGGGTACAATTGGGGTGCGATGAGGGCAGAAAGCCCGGCTAGCGAGGTGAAGAGAGAAACGCCAACAGAACGCTTATAGTCGGGCGCAAGATTGGTGGTAACCCAGGTGAGGATAAGGGCATTGTACGAGTAGATGCCGGAACAGCATAGGAACATGGCGAAATAGCCAGCTCCGGCATTTGGGGTGACGATGCTGATCAGATATCCCACGACGACGGGGATTGGAGTCACCAGGAGGAACAAAGCACGCTTGTTGAATCGGTCTGATAGTACGGTGACCAGCACCAAGACTATAGCTCCTGTGGCGTAAACGGGGATGGTGAGATAGTTTGCTTGTAAGCTGGTGAATCTAACCAAAACCGAAGTCAGTCAGTAAGAGACAGCTGGGTAAACTGGTTGAGAAGCCTGAAATCACATACCCAAGCCCATTAATGATGGTCGGCAGAAATATGCCAAACCCGAAAATGGCAATGGACGAGGAGAAGAAGCAGATGGCGGACATGTAGACGAACGGGTCCTTGAGCGACTCCTTGATCCATTTGGACTCAAACTTATCGCTGCCCTTGTAGATGATGTCTCTCTGTTTCCGTACGCGCATGAGAGTCTTTTCCTCTTCCGTTAGAAACCAGGCCGTCTCCGGGCTGCGAGGGAACGTTATCCAACAACATCCACCAAGCACTACCGAGATTGCCCCTTCAATGATAAAGAGCCACCGCCACGCTTCGAGCCCTCTCCGTGTGCCCATGAGTTGGATCCCGTACGCAATCAGGCCGCCAAAAGCACCAGACGTCACGTTCGCCAGGTAGATGAGAGCCACCCGCTTGGACGTGCCCTTCCGTTCGTAGATGGTGGAGAAGACGAATGCCAGGCCGGGGGTGAGTCCGGCTTCACACGCGCCGAGTAAAAGGCGTACAACCACAGCTTGGGCGTAGTTGTGGATGAAACCACTAGCCAGAGTGACCACGCTCCACGAGACTATTGCCAGGGCTAACATTCGATTGGGGCCCCATTTCTTGATCGCCATTGTCCAGGGAATCTCAAAGATAATATAAGTGGCTCCGAATAAAGTACTCAGGTTGTTGAACTCCAAGCCTTTCAGTCCGATATCCTCTACCATGCCAAACACCTTTGCGTTGCCTGCGAATATAATAATTGATTAGTATTCGCAGCCGATCAAAGGTAGATAGACGACAATCTGACATACCAAGGTTGCTACGATCCAGATAGCACAGGACAGCCAACAAAAACAGCTGGGGCATGGCGTATATGTCAAATTTGCGAAGGATTTTCTTCTCCAGGACAGGGTCAACATAGAATTCATCGGACTGGGAGACGCCCATCGACTCGACGCACGGCGACTCCTTCTTTGTCTCAGCTGGGTCGTGCATTTCTGGTGATTCGATATACTCAATCTTGTGTGGCTCACATCGGACCCAGTCCATACATAGAGTACTTTATAGAACCATAGCAAGATTGACTTCCGTTGCATAGCAGTCTTATCCCGGTAGGATTTCTCTCCAAGTAGATTGTCCCACTCACCATGATAAGCATTTTAGATGTACCACTTTCCACATCCATGTTGGTATCGGATGCTTAGCGTATCTTTCCTTAGAATTAGCTCTCTATCGTAGGATTTCCACAAGCTAGTACTATTCCCATTGCCGCTCATACAACTCTGACTCCATTTCCCTTCGAGCAGCCCATTACCCGGGCAGGTCGTTCCATTTTCCCCATGGCAGGGTACCACCTCGATGGTTATTTAACTCCCTTCCATCACCTTGATCACATATATCGCATGCTATTAGCACTCTGATCACTTCACAGGCCGACGCAATGGCAAACAAAGTAGTTCCCGCTATCTCTCTCAAAGGTATTAATTGCAATAACCAATAACAAATCTCCCACATGCTGACGTCGAAAATAGACTATGAGAATCGCCGCGAAGAAATCACCCAGCAGCTCGTTGAAGCAGCAGAGACTGCAGGCTTTTTGACCTTGGTCGATCACGGCATCACAGTCGAGGAGATCAATGCGCAGTTCTCCCTCAGCAAAACTTTCTTTGATTTGCCATTGGATGTCAAGGCGAAGATTCCTCATAGCCTCAGCACCAACAACGGATGGGAGTACTATGTGAGGATATCCTTCTTCTTCTTCTTCTTCTTCTTCTTCTTCTTCTCTGCCGGCAATGTGTTCTAATGACCTTTGCTTTTGTAGTCTCAAATCCGACCCAGCACCGGAGTTCCCGACCAAAAGGAATCATTCTGGCTGCAGCGCAATTCCGAATGGCCCAGTGATGAGCACGTCCCGAGCTTTAATAAAACCACTAAGAATTTCATCACCAAGTGTGAAGCTATCTCGAACAAAGTCTGTACGTGATCCCTGCAGCCAGTCACCAGATAAACCTGTGTACCGAATGAATGTTAACCTCTGCATGCTATGCCCTAGTGACTTGCCTCTCCATCGCACTCGGTTTCCCAGAAGATTACTTCTGCAAAGCCATGGACACAACCCAGCCCGACAATCTCACCCAGCTCCGTCTTCTCCACTACCCCGCTTCGCAGAGTGTCCAAGGATCCTGGCGCGCCGGAGTCCATACCGACATCGGTTGCCTAACGCTCCTATTCCAGCGTGACGGGGAAGACGGACTCGAGATCTGTCCAGGGAGAGAAAGCCATTCCAGCTTCGCTGTTGGCGACACCTTCTTCCCACTCCCTGCGGAAACTGGCCCCATCGTGGTCAATATTGGAGATATGTTGAGTATGCTACCACCACCCCTGTTTCATGAGGTCTATATAAAGAATATAGATTGGTCGGTTGGTTCTATGTTGTACTGTACTAACTCCGTCATCGCACTCTAACTAGTGGCATGGTCCGATGATCGACTCAAAGCCAATTTCCATCGCGTGCGTGCCAAAGAGGTCGGCTATAGCCCCGATCGGTATTCCATTGCCTACTTCAATACGGGCCGGAAAAGTGTTATCATGCAGGGGCCGTTGAAGAAATAGTAAGTCCCGGATCTTTTTTTTTTTTTGATATGGTTAAGTCAACTAGTTGCCCAGGCTAACTCTATTACAGTCCGGCTATCACCTGCAATGAATACTTCCTGCACCACACTAAAATCCAATTCGGGTACGTCTTGTCGGTCTGGTTTTGTCCCTTCTTTTCACTAGAAAATCTCCATTAGATGGGTTCCAGAAGCTGATTTGGATAGACACAATGCAAAAAAGCAGGCGGCGGCAGTTGAGAAGCCCACTGGGCAAGTGATTGCTGCTGAGGCGTGAGTTTGGTGATTTCTCAACATCGCGATCTGATGTTCCCTTCAGGGAGTATAGAGCTTGCGGCTGGGGGTGGTCAGGAGTAAAGTTAACATATAGATTCCTTGTCAGGAATTCTCTGTGTTCCAAGTTGCCATCGAGCAATCTCTCGTATGAGACTTTTTCTCGCCTTCGTTAAGTGGAGTAGTTCCCATCGTATTCGTACAGATCTCCCTCTCTGACGAATACGAGAGAGGCCATGGGTGTCTATTTTAGGTAGTGTAGGCAGGTCTATTTTCTGGTACTGAAGAATCAACCAATTAATTGTATTGCAAGTGAGGTCGTAAATTCAAGTTAACTCTGTTAAGGCTGTGCAGCGCTGTACCTATAATAGCAGTATTGCAACGATAATTATTCTGCCTGATGCACCATATTTAAATATCCCAATACCTAGCTACAGCTAGGAAAAAAAGCAAACACCCAACTTCACAATCCCATTAAAGCCAAGCTACAATGTCTTCCAAAATAACCCAAACCAAAGCCTGGACCCAAGGCAAAAAAGGCTTCGATAAGGCCTGGGACGCCCTCGACAAACTCGGTGCCCCCGTGAACCGTCTCAGCAACAAACTCGGCTCCGAAGCTTTCTGGCCTATGACCCTCGATAAAGAAAGCGAGAAATCCGCTCGCATTCTGCGCAGCTTTTGCAAAGACGGGGTATATATTGACGAGAACAACCACGAGAATAATGCGACCGGCGGGATAAATAGAGCCGATAATAATACACCACGCGGGAAGGCCAAAGTCCTACAGAAGATCCCAACCGGGGTTATCCGACAGGCGAAAGGGATTGCGATATTCACGGCCATGAGGACTGGACTATGGTTTAGCGGTGCGGGGGGCAGTGGTGTTCTTATCGCCAGAGCGCCGGAGACAGGACAGTGGAGTGCGCCGTCAGGGATACTCTTGCATACAGCTGGCTTAGGTTTCCTAGCTGGAGCGGACATCTACGATTGTGTCATGGTCATCAATACATACGAGGCCCTGGAGGCATTCACCAAAGTGCGAGTGACGCTGGGTAGCGAGGTGTCTGTTGCTGCTGGACCGGTAGGGATAGGTGGTGTACTAGAGTCGGAGGTGCACAAGCGACGGGCGCCAATCTGGACATATGTCAAGAGTCGGGGATTGTATGCAGGGGCGCAGATTGACGGGACGATTCTCATCGAGCGGAATGATGAGAACGAGCGGTTCTATGGGCGGAAGGTGTCGGTGAAGGAGATCATGTCTGGTCATGTCAGAGCTGAGGATTCGTCTGTGAGGATGTTGACGCATACGCTGTACTCTGCGCAGGGTGACAAGCCGTTTGATCAGACTCCGAGTGGACCGAGTCCGAGTGATCTTGCGCCAGGAGATTTGGGGAATTCGAATATCGCACATGGAGCGTTAGTTTAACGGGAATGACACCTTTTCATGCTTCGGATATATTTCACGCCTGTTTCAGTACAGTATGCCTCTCCTAAAGCATATAATTGGGTCAGAAGGCGGGCTAACCGTGGGGACCTTGGGGGCGTTGGGACCGTTCAACGTCCCCGCGTGGCCTGCTTCAACGTTATTTAAATCGTCCAGAAGCCCATCCAGAAGCCTTTTCATGACACTGCCCCAACTCAATCTATCTCTACCGCTAAGATGGCCCAAGCCGTGTGGACAAAGATAGTCGACGACGCCTCCATCCAGAGGTCATCCCAGACCCTATCGGTTGTTGGCAACGAGGTCTATGTTTATGGAGGGGAACTGCGTCCCCGTGAACCGGTGGACTCAACCATTTACCGCATCTCCCTAAACGGTGGTAAGTCCGCGCATCATTCCACAATACCTTCGTAAAGACAACCCTCCCTAACTCAATACCTACAGCATCCGGAAATAGTACAATATCATCAACCCCAGAAACACCCAACACCCCACAACCCCGCGTCGGCTCTGCCTCCACCACCATCAATGCAAAGATCTATCTTTTCTCCGGCCGCGGCGGCCCCGCCATGTCCCCCATCGAAGAAAATGGCTCATTCTGGACCTTCGACCCAACCTCAAATACCTGGTCTCAAGTCAAACCCGCGGATTCTCATTCCCCCTACCCAGCCGGACGCAGCTACCACGCCCTCACTAATAACGGCAGCGACACGATCTTCCTACACGCCGGGTGTCCCGAGACAGGTCGTCTCCGCGATCTATGGGCGTTTAATACCGTCACTCGGGAATGGCGAGAACTGTCCGCTGCCCCCGGGCCAGCGAGAGGCGGGGCATCGATTGCGTATGCGGACGGCAAGGTTTTCCGGATGAATGGGTTTGATGGGAAGACTGAGCAAGGGGGGTCAGTGGATGTGTTTGACGTTAAAAGTAATGAGTGGACCACCGTTACATACGCCGCAGATGGAATCTCCGGGCCGAGTCCTCGTAGCGTGGCGTCGCTTCTCTCGGTTAGGATTGCTGAGAAGGCGTGTTTGGTGACGTTGTTTGGTGAGCATGATCCTAGTAGTTTGGGGCATCAGGGAGCGGGGAAGATGTTGTCGGATGTGTGGGTCTTTGATATTGAGTCTGGACTGTGGAGGGAGGTTATAGTGGATGGGGAGGCGCCTCCGGCTCGTGGGTGGTTTGATGCGGATGTGGTTGTTGACAACTCTGGCTCGAGAATTGTCGTGCATGGTGGACTTGCTGAGTCTAATGAGCGGTTGGGGGATATATGGTCGCTTGATTTCTCTGTTTAGCAAGTGCATTGATTCCTGGTACTCGACGAATATGGTTGTCTGAAGTCAAGATTGGCATGTTGATAGAAATCATTATTCTATATCACACGCCAATTTCCTACATTCAAGACACAATCTACAGCAATTAATAACCAACCCCCTTGGTGATATATAAACAGCCAGGACTGATCTACTCAAGCCAACTTCACCATCCACTTGTGCCATCAGCACTCTTAGCATTAATGATTTCAAGGACATAAAATGGTCTCAGGAACTCGGACTCAGGCTAGCTATACTCGTAAAAAACAGACCAAGGATGAGCAAACGCATATACTGCACCGAAGGTACCCCCTCCACGCAACGTGATCATATTCGGCGCGACAGGGCGCACCAAGAAAGCCCAAAGTTTGCTCATTAGGTTTTCAGGAATCTGTAGTGATGAATGTATATTTCTAGCATCGCCAGTGATGGAGCAAACTAACGGGGTTGGCAAATCCCGCTTGATATAAAGGCACGGAAACTGAAACAGGCGTAGAGTCTCGATACGCAAAGTGCAAGAGATCCTGCATGCAAGGTGGCCTTAGGCCAATGCTGGATCCAGTAACTCCATCGCTGGGCTGAATCCCCTCGTATATTCGGCCAATAGGATGGATGCAGGACATCGGATTTGCAGATCGGACGATAAGCATCATCCAGGATCTCATTCATGCTCGGATAACTTGGCTTTCTTCCTTAGAAAGTAGAATGCACCCCACGCTGTGATTAGTGAAGATCAGGGTTATGGTGAAATCCGCATTCTTGGCCAATACTATTCATTCATTCTATACGCTAAAATTTATCTCCCAGATAGCGCTGAGCAAGTGATCTATCATATGATCAAGAAATCCATCTATCGATCAGCAGAAAGCAATTGTATCCATCGACCCCCCCGGAGCTTACGGCCCATCATATTCCTTGGAGCAGAAACCTCACCAGGTTGAGAAGAGTCCAGCTGCATGAGTTCAGTCCAGGAGCTTGATGGACCACCCAGGCCCTGAGGGTTCCTCCAAAATGTCACGGCATAGACCGGAGGCCCATTTGACAGTGCAGGCTGAGGAATCACCACGAAGTCATGGATCCGGGAATTTTCAGCAGGAAGCCAATTCTCATCTGGCTGAGTCCCCGGCTCTAGGCCTAGCGATGCTTCTTCTATTTCCATGATGCGGGAGAAGATGTGATGGTAGTGCCTTGATTCGAACAGCCACTCACGCCTGGGGATCCGGAGAAGCAGGTCAAGGCCCTGGCGGCGTAGTTTCGGCCAGCGACATTTATAGGCCACGGCGTGCAGAGGGAAGATCATGCTCAGGTCTAGACTTAGCGTTCTGGAAAGGCTATCTGGGAAACGGGTGGGGTTTGAGAAAATGGCTGAGGCAAGGTGAATCAACTCCTCGTATTCGCTGCGATAGCTGTCCCATTGGCATTCGTTTTCGGCCTGGTAAGACCTGAGCCCGAACTGAGTGCTCAGCCTGATAATCCTGATTGCAGCGGCTAGTTCCTGCTCTTTCTTGTTCCACAGGTGCTGTTTCCGACGGACTAGGCCTTCAACGTTTGTGCTCCATCGTTTGAGGTTTTCTTGTACGCTGCCAGATACCACAGAAGCGTCGATTTCCGGATCATGCCTTTGCAGCAAGGCCCTGTCACTGCGATCGCAAAGCCCCCTTGCGTGAGTGACCATATCAATCAAAGCAACTCTAGCCTCAGCGAGATTCTCGAATCGGTTTGCCAACAGAAGCCCGCCATGCTCATTGACTGGGTTCAGTAAAATGTCCGCACGTCCTCCATTGACGTGATCAGCCACGTTGGTATTAAACAAGCTAAGAAGTGGTGCGATTTCGGTCTCCAGGAACCGCGATTCAGATGTAGAGTACTTCCTGCCCCAAGGCCTTGCAGGTCCACCATTCTTCTCACGCCATGTCTGTAACAGGCTGACCCCGCTCCTGATATGCATCGCAGCGGCTGTCCTATTCCCCTGGAGCATTTCAAAGCAGGTAAATAGAATATTCGCCATAGCGATCAGAGAAAATGCATTGAGACCCGCTGCTGCCTTGTCGATCACCGAGCGAATGGACCTATTATAGAATTGAATGTGAACAGTACGCGGAGACTTCCCGGCGGCGATGGTCAGCTTCGCAGTAGCGGTTTGTTCATGTAGAGCCCCTATAGCTGAAACGGCCAGGCGAATGGCGGGCTCCGCAAGGCAGACCTGTAGCACACTGCCCTGGAAGAAGGCAGCGCCAAAAAAGCCCGCCAACTGCGGTGCGGTCTTAATGAAGAAGAACTCCAACGACTGCAATTCTACGGGATTGTCAAGAGCCGGCGCAGGGGCCAATGTCCTGGGCACTGGTGGCGTTGACAGGGGCATCCTGTAGCCCTCGCACAATCGCCCAGTCCTCGTGCATCTAATGTGCATTAGGTAGTTAGCTCAGGACCGTCCAGGACTCTTGGCAGGGAAGAGGCATATCTTACTGGGCGCATGATGGCTTTCTCTCATCGCATTTGACTCGTCGAGCCCTATACCAAGAGAGTTAGAATCCGGTTAAAAGGATCCATGACGTGAAACTGACTTGCAGGTAATGCAGCCGGAGCGAACCTTGGGGTTACTGGCGCGCGTCCGTTTAGGCTGCGAGAGAGGAGGATCCTCATTGTTGGAGGGCTTCATGGCGTTGTTCTTGTTCTTACCGGGAGATTCAGAAAAGTCATACCGCTACGAGAAGACGTTCCCCCTTGGAGGAAGGAGCAAACGGAATTCCTTCCGCGGGGATTTAGTCATCAGTAGGGCATCCCAATGTTTTAAGGCGATCAATTGTCTACGACCTATGGTGTTTCTGGATGCAGTAAGACTTTAGCGCATACGAGCTGTGGGTACGGACATCCCGATGTTATACCTAGAAACATCCAGTTACATTTTGCCACAATAAGCTTGATCTTCTCCCCTGCCCATTATGTACACTTGCGAATAGTGAATTCTATTCAATCTGTCAAAGCCAATTGGCAGGATCTTTAAAAATTAGTCGCAGACACAATGTCCTCCCACTCATCACAGATCTGTAGCTTCGCCTGCGAATTCTCCCTCACTGCCTTGACCCCATCCGGCCCTAGCGGAAGCCTAGCAGGCAGCTCCTTACCAACACAAGGACCCTGACCCTTAACCGCGTTCACAATCAAAGTAGCTGCCTTATATGGATCCCCAGGCTGATTCCCATCCGCAGCATTGCAACCCGCCCGAACCAGCTGATTCATCTCTGCATATTCCGGTAAAGGGTTCGGAGCCCGGTACAAAATATTGCCTGGAGTCATAACGCTGGTACGGAAGTATCCCGGAGCGACCAGGCAGGTTCGCAGGCCAAATGGCTGGATTTCCAGCGTGAGGCTGGGAACTAGGCCCTCTAGGAGACCCTTAGAGGCCGTGTATGCGCTGGCGCCTGGCGCACCATAATAGGCGCCCACGGAGGACATGAAGAGGATAGTTCCGGCCTGCCGACCTCGCATGTATGGAAGGAAGGCTCGCGTGAGGTTGAGAGGACCAAGAGCATTGGTGCGGATGGCGCGGGTTAGAAATTCTTCACTAGATTAGGACTTAGATATTAGTTACTCTTGTACATGTTCGGATCGTCCACCACTCACTCCACCTCTTCGAAGATACCCGCGTCGATGTATCCGGCATTGTTGACCAGGACATCGATTTTCCCGTATACTGCCCATGCTTCTTTCGCTTTAGCATCGAGCACTTCAACTGGTGCCGTCACATCAAGTTCCATGACAGCGGCCCCTGCCTCTTTAAGGGGAGCTAAGCGTTCAAGGCCAGTGGTGTCTTGCGCTCGCGCTGTTGCAATCACTTGATCGCCCTGGTTTAGATTAGCACAATGGATTGTGAGAAGCAGAATGTAGTAGCGTACTGCGGCAAGGATTGCCCGAACCAGGCTTTCTCCTAGGCCTGAGGAACAGCCCGTCACGAGCCAGGTGAGGTTCTCAGTCATGTTGCTCTCGTTGTCATGGATGTTGTTAAAATGAGGAAAAGATGAAGAAAGAGCAGTTGTCTGGGATTCCGCCATATTGCGCCCCGCGCGTTAGCGAGGCTTGGGCACAGAACCAACGACTTGGAGTAGACTGCCAATCATTATTCACGAAAAGCTCGGAAGCCGACGATTAAGCAATCAGCTCCCCCACTAATTACGCTCATGGAAGGGCTTATTACTGAGAATTAGGCCTTCCATTCGGCCCCCACACAGCCCTTTCGAACCACGTCATAGACTAGCTTATACCGGCAATCCTAGAACCTCTTGAAACGCTCAGTTCCGCTGGATTAATAATAGCCGGGATTTGTAAAGCCGGAAGAGCAAATGCCTTGTCATATTGATGACTCCAAAGATTCTGCTATGAGTACCTGCGCATGCAACAATACATAGACACTACAGAGTAGACAAGGATGTAAGAGCCAACTATATAATCCCACCAACTTCCCAGCCATATTCTATTGTGGCTCATCCAACCTTGTTCCACTGATCCTCATTAAACTAATGTCCCATAAAAAAATGGCCCCCATCCACATCGGCTCCCTAGTCTTCGACTACCAAGCAATCGATGTCATAGGCCCCTGTGACCTCCTCAACTCCTGCAGCAAACGCCTCATAACAGCCCTAAGCTTCTTTGGCCCCGTCAACGCAGAAGCCCTCGCACGCGCCCCAGAATTCGTCTTCCACCATATCGGGGAAACAAGGGATCCCGTCCGTCTCCTCACAAGCGCTTTAACACTCACACCCACCACCACCGTCGACGACTGCCCCGAGCTAGACTGCCTCTTAGTCGGCGGGCCCAACCCAGTCAATCACCAAATCCCGCCGAAATACGTCGAGTTTATTCAGCGTCATGTCGCGAAAGGGAAACTGCTGTTTACAATCTGTACCGGGGCGGCTGTTGTAGCGGCTACGGGAGTTTTGGATGGGAGGAATGCGACGGTTAATAACGTCGAGTATGACTGGGTATCAAAGCGGTTTCCTGACGTGAAGTGGACGAAGGAGAAGAAGTGGGTTGTGGAAGGGAATATCTGGACGGGCAGTGGAGCGGTTGCGGGGATGGATATGATTGCGCATTGGATTAAGGAGAATTACGGGTTGGAGGTGCTCCGGCAGGGGACGTTGTCTTTGGATTATGAGCCGAGGGATATTGATGGGTTATTTAATGTATTGCCGCAGCGATATGATGAGGCTGGGAGGAAGATCTCAACGCATGTCTTTCCTTAGGTAATTGTGTGTGTTGGTTTATAACCTGTCTGGCTAGCAAGCATATCGTATGCCGATTACTTGAATAGAGTGTGAAGCTTTATAATACATAACAACCAACAGAGAGTAGAAATCAGTCAACCTCTTGGCGATCTTGGAACGGCCAGAACTGATCTGCTGTAGCCAAGTCATCTTCGTCTTCCGCTTCCACCATCCAACCCTTCTTTAATTGCTGATTGAGCTCCACGACACGTTCATAAGACTCATTTCAAACCCAACCATCCTGCCCTAAATCATCCAAAAGAGACCGACAATGCTCAAAAGGAATGGTCGCCTGGAACCAGTTCTCTTCAAGAAGATAAAACTCCTCCGCGTTCTTGGGATCAAAATGCCCCGGGCATGGGATCGGCGTTCTGTTTGGCCAACGACCTGCTCCCAGCTGGTTACAAGGCTAAGTAGTGCACCATTCAAGGTGACTGTATTTCCGCTCTATTGTCGGCCAGCTCTCTCGACTGCGTGTTGGCGCAGTGGTAAGAGTGGGTAACGAAGGGCGTTGAGATGGGGTTTATTGTCCTTGCCCTTGAAGACCATGTAGAGGTAGAATAGCATCCGTCTTTGGTGGAGCTCATCAGCTTGCGACTTTTCTTCCGGATTTAGAGATGCGTAATTATGAGGAAGTGAGGGCTTGTCAAGGTTCTTTGGAGGCTCAGAGTCGGGGTTGTCAAATAGTGGTGGATTGCCCGCAATGAGCACTAGCGGTAGGATGGATGAATATTGCCAGTCGAGAATACAGGATACCTCACAGCTATCTCGCCTGTGAGAAAGTTGTTATGAGGAAATTGATTTTGTTGAGGCTTTCCAAACTGGCGCGTCCATTCCATCCCAATTCTCGTTCAGCGACAGAGCGAACATAGCAGCACTGGTCTTTCCCTATTACTTGTTAGATATCAAGATATACATCAGGTTTGAGGGATTATAACTCACAAGGTCCACGATCAAGATCAAGTCGCGCGCTGCCCCCTCCAAAACATGTAGTCTGCAGAAGGCTCAATGCAGGACCGGTCTGCACCATCATCATTTTCGTCTGGTTTATAACCTGGCGCGTAGAGGTCGTTGCTCAGAACATGCGACGAAAGGCTGTCCCTGTAGTACAAGCTGCCATAGGATCCGAAAGGAAGGGAGACGAGTTTCCGTTCAATTTCCAAGAAGCTCGTCACTAGATCAACCCTTTCCTTAGGTGTAAGATCAAACCAGCGACCCTGCAGGGACTTTCCAGGTTGTTATTACTGTTCTACTAGATGGAGAGTATGGAACATCGTCAGCCGCCGGGGTGGTTAGGGATATGGTACATAGCTTTCCAAACATCCGCTTTAGGCTGATGGTTGGAATTGGTGGTGGGGTCCCCTGGAAGGTAGGGATTTACGGCTTGAGTGTATATAACTAGCATTACAGACAATTCCTCTCTTCGGTCTTCAAGAGCAATTGTTTTCGGTTCGCCTGACCAATTAGTTGCACCGCCTGCGGAAGAGCGTGGCAGGGTGGCATTCACACAGGTAGATGAATCCGACCAGCTGGACACCAACGGCCGCAGCTGATGTCGACCACAAGACCCAGCGCCATGTCAAGTACTGCGCAATGAAGCTGCCGGCAATAAGTCCGATGACAGGTTCAAGGAGGGGACCGGGGATGTAGACGCCCATGGCCTTGCCGCGTTCTTCAGCGCTCCACATGTCGTTGGATTATTGTTAGCAAGGTACATTACATGCTTCTTTCAGTTAAATCCTAGAACTAACCTGATAGCACCATTGCCAATTGCGAACAGCGCACTACGAGGAAGCAAAACACGAAGAGCTGCCCTTTCATTTGAGCGAGCCCGCATCCCAGAATCCAGGCTAGATACCACAGGTTGCTAAGCTGGAGCAGGCGTACACAGCCATAGATCACCAAGGGGGCCCCAAAGAAGATTGGACCTATAGTGTAAGCAAGGATGAAGATAGCCATGGAGAGGTATACTTCAATGCCAGTGTGCATGTCCAGGGATTTGCCGAGATCTTGCATTGCAGGAGCGATCATGGATGAGGAGACGGGAGAGATAAAGACGAAAAAGCAGATTGTTGATATATTATTCCATTTTAGGCCCTTGGGCCAGTTCTTAGGATTCTCGGGGTTGTTTAGGCTGCTCCATGTGATAAGGGCAGGGTCTTTGGGTGGTTCCATTATGGTGGTTGGTTCTGCGGCTTGGAGAGGCTTCTTTGACCATCGACGGAGCTATCTCGTCACGGGCGGGGCCCGCGTCCTGAATGCTCATTGTAGGAAGAATAAATTGATTGAGATGAATAATAGATGCCCGTAATGTTAAGAAATGTCCCTAACGTCGCCGCCCGATTTTATATACATTCTTCTCTCTTCTTTGAAAGCCAATCAGCTCACGGTATTTGGCTTCGGACGCGGGCCCGCCAAGGACTGAAATTCTGTCCAATTAGAGAATGCCCTTTTTGGCTTAAGGTCTTTGCTCAGGCTGGCTTTCCAACATGTTTGGAAAAATACCAAGTAATGTTACTAGCGTTGGACAACGATTTGCACTTAGCCTAACCCTTTCTGATGCTTGTATGAGTTAAGTTCTGCGGCTGACAGCGGAGATCTTTTGGGACAAATATAATACGAGAAGGGTTGCTAACCAGCGTCAGGTGGTCTCAAGGATAAGTATAGGCACCAGATGTTGAGCCGATCGCCAGAGATGCGGTATTGGGGTCAAACTAAATGATGATAGAGAGACTAATGAAAGGGGCGAATAGAGGCAAGCTCCATGAGGTACGTTGGTTTGATGAGATGAGGTCTGATTCAACTAACTAGCTGGCTATCTAGGGGCTTTATATAGGCGATCTGGGAGATTGGTTCTCCTTCCCAATTGGGAAGGAGAGGCTGGTCGAGTTGGAGCCAAGAAATGAAAGAATGAGCGAAGGAGTACTGTCGGGCGATCGTGGGCCTTGGTACCAGTAGATATTGGCTCTCAATATCCAGAAAGTCTCCCTGGCTTGTAATCATCTTCAGGTGTAACATCGGTATGCTTATCTTAGGGCCGCGCAAACTCGAGAATCGCCCGTTCCACCTGAGCCAAGCTGTTGAGTTCCTCGTTCTCTCGCTGAATCTTCACGCACCGCGTCTTGAAGCTGCTGTCCCTGAGAAGCCTATATACGCCATCTCGGAGAGCCTCAACACTAGGCCTGTCTGTCTTCAGGTTTACGGCAATTCCGGCCCACTGGCCTCGCATACACACCTCAGCCTTATCCTCTGGAATTGATCATCAGCAATGCTCGGAATTTTATAGATAGCGGAGAACGTACGGCCACTCCCGGCGAGGACCATGGGAACGCCATGCATAACACAATGCAGGAAGCCCCCATATCCCGCGTTCGAAATGAAGACATCAACATATGGGAGAACCGCATCGTATAGTAAAAAGTTGACAACCCTCACGTTCGCAGGAAGCGTAACCCCATCAAGTGTCGCACCCGGTTGACCCAGGACCCCGATAACGAATACATCGTCCCGATCGGCCAGGGCTTCAATAGTGGGCTTCAAAAGCATGTCATAGTCAAGCTGGAAGGTACCCTGCGTAACGAAGACAACCTTCCTCCCCTCCTTCCTCGCCGCGAGAAGTTCATCCCACCACTCAGGAAGTGCCATTCCCGGCTGAATCTCCTTACGCGGATGCGCACCGATGAAGCGAATATTCTTCGGTAAATCACTCCGCGGGTACTCCAAGCTCGGACTACAGGGCTGGAACATAAGATCGGTGCCGGTGGAGCAATAATCTAAGAAGGATCCCTTGATTTTCACCGTCGCTCCCAACCGCCCAAGTACCTCATTCACGTACTCCGCCAGCTCGTCCCATAATCCCATTCCGGCCGCGTACATCGCCGCGTTCCGCGCCCGGCCCTCTTCGCTGGAGTCCGGGGGGAGACCGGGGCCGAAGGGTGGGTGATCGACACTAGAGACTGCCAACGGAACTGTGGCGAAGGTGAGAACTTTCGGGAACTGCGTGTATCCCTTCGGTAGCGGCGCCCCCAGTAGGAACGGGTGTACCCCCATTGCGATGGTCTCCTGGAGGATTGCCACGTCCCGGGTGGGGTATTTGGCACGAAGGTCTTCGAGAACATCTTTCAATGCCTTCATCGCGAGAGGTGTGGCGTCGATGAAGTTTGCCTTTAGACCATAGAGAAACCGCTCCGGGCCGTCAGGGATAGAGAACATTTTCTCAAACAGTTCATCCTTCCATGCACTCTGGACCGGGTAGAATGCAGCGCCGGTGTTGCGGACAGCGGATTCGGACTCGGGGCCGGCAATGAAGTGGACTTCGTAGCCTTGTTTGCTGAGGTGCTCGGCTTGTGGGAGGAGAGGGTTTGTATGGCCTGTTACTGGGGGGCAGGATATCACCACGAGGGGTTTTGAGGTTGAGACGGCGTTGGCGACCATTTTAGGAGGAGACTGATGGGGATAATTGGGTTGGTTATCTTTAGAGTGAGGGAAATTCTGTACACTTTACTTCTTGGTCATCTTCTTCCAAGGGAGAGCTTTATACCTGGATATGGAAAAGGGAAATTAGAGAATTAGGCGGGAAAGCCCGAGATACTCCATACTTTCTCAGCTTGCTGCTCCGCCGCATATTGGAGTGCCTCGTGGGTCCTGATGGAGACATTGATGGCCTGAACTAGACCAAATGGGGTCCTTCCATGCGCTCTGGTGCCATTCTCTGGAACTGAGTATATGCTCTGCCAAATCATAATACCCGGAATGATTTGGCGGTTTTCTCAGGCGGTAGCTGAGTTGAATGGTAGAGTGCCCATATCCAATCTTACTGGCCTGTGATTGCGCGCAAATAACGGCGTCCTACAGAAAACCGATCACGCCTCCCACGTGCAGAAGGGTTGGCACTCGAGTCAATGATGGACGAGTCATCCACTGCCCGATAAGGGTACAGAAGATTATGAATCAGGTCTAACCACACTTAAAAATCGGCTAAGTAAAGGCCGAAACCTACGCAACTTCAAAGAGGAGTTCGGGAGAGATAATTCTTGCGCTTATACCCGTGGGTGGCAGCTGGCAGATAAATGACCGGGAGTAAGGGTTTCCCTACTAGAGAGCAAGTAGTCTGTGCTACTGATGAACAGCAGCATCCAAAGGCTTGCACACTCCGATTTCCGTGTGTTTCTCAACATATTGGACAAGTATCGGGGTGAATTCCTGTGGGCATGTAGTTCACACTTAAGGAAGTTTATTGAGATCTCTAAAATCCAGAACAGTACAGGGGATGTTTGCTAGAGGAGCTGGACGAAAAACAGATAAAAGATACACTACATGACTCTGCTGCGCTGATAAGCATGCTTGACACGATCTCGGAGGAATCAGCTGTGCACCGTCCACTGAATCCTTCTACTACACTCGCGAAGAAACCCACCTCGGTGTGCATCCAAAACACAGGAAATTTTTGAAATAGTCTTCTGGGATTTGTTGAACCCTACAATAAGTTAGCCCTGCTAGAAACAAAACCAGCCTCGGATTGCTGTCGTGTACATCTTGTCATAAATCCCAAATTCGCCCGCCCAAGGGACAAAGAGAAGAATATAGGCACAAAATCTTTGAACCATCAGGTGCTAATTTCTTCCTTGATATAGAGAAGCTCGAAGACGCCTAACGTACTTTTCAAATTCCGGGGTGTCTTGTGCGAGTGAAGGGAATTCTTCTGCCACAATACTTGACATTATGGCTTTGTTGGTGTAACTTCTTTGTTTATCCCTTTCTATAGTGTTCCTTTTCAAGGTGTATAGTTGCACTATGCTGACTAGAGCATATCTAGTCTGAATCTGAGCCACTTGTCTAGACTTTTTGGATTTGTCTAGTATGCAGAATGACTGAACGAAATTTGGCCATCATTTCGCCGCACAGCAGTCCTGGAACCCCAGGTGTGCGTCATAGCATATGGGCTTCCTGTTGCAAAGAAAAGACGCGTTGCTCGACCGACTTCATTTATATGAGAGATCAAACCAAGCCGCAATAGCTCACGCTGTATTCCAGAAATTGTATGCCTACAGCGCATAAATCTCCTCGGCATGCACCAGAGCTTTCATATCGCCCGATATTACACATCTCACATTTCCGCTCGATATAGAACAAGGGGAAGGAAATTTACCTGGCATGACATCTATTGAGCTCCCCGACCTAGTGGTACGTTTGAAAGACCTATCCGACAGACACCTAGTTTCGTTGCCGACATAGACTAGCATGCTTATGACTTCAAATTGGGAATGATCGGGTTCCTGGAACATATCTCCCTGCCCAGGTTACAACCGCAATTTCCTCCACGGAGTAAGTTTGGGCTTTAGCTCTTTGACAGACATTGATAATCTAGGCTGATGGCCTAGCAAGTGACTGACCCTTCTACAGCCTACAATTTGACTCCCTAGAGCCCGTTACGCGGGCGCCCTAAATATCTCATTTTCTTTGCTTGTATGCCTGCACAGTCAATTATTGTTCGCAGGACTTTCATAAAACACATCTGAACTTTATGCATTGGATGACGGAAGGACGGGTGGTGCATAAAAAGCGACAATCAGTCACATGACCTTCTTCTGCGTTGAGCTTTTGAGGATCGCATCGATCGCATCCAACAGTTTGACCTGGACGCGCCCACTAGGATAGTATCATCTAGTCCAGTCTGGTTTGCACTAATAATAGCTGCCATGGATGTCCGAACTCCAATCCTGTCAGTGAATCGCGGTTTTGGTAACCGCCGCTGTGGGGTCGGGTTTGGACCAACACAACAATTGACAGCGGCGCTTAGCTGACGACCGTTCCAAGGTTGCCATTGTCTCTCCATTGTCTCTCCATATGAGGCAGGGAGCGTGTCAAGGAGGCTTCACGTGAACCACAGGATAATGGATCCGAGTTGCCGGAAGTATAATCAACTGCTTGCAGTGCAACAACTGCCTCAAAGGTGCCTAGGAGCTTTGTTTCAGGAACAATGACTTGTCAGACACCTCCATAAATGATCCAGAGGCTTATTGGCTCGCCTGTGTTATTGGCGAATCGCCGACGGGGCTGAGCACCGGGCGCTTCTCTCATGACGCCCAGCATCAGCCTTATTCACTCGTTGATATAAGGCTCCTTGTGCTTCCGAAACGCCGTCTGCAAAACTTTCCCCTCCAAACTTTTTCTCTCTCTTCGTTATGTGTTCTTACTGTCTATCTACCTTTTAATCTGCTGAACATCTCTCTCTTCTATTCACCTTTTAATCCCTCCATCACCTCTATATCTCTCCATTAGCGCCATCTTTGATCGTCATGCCGCAGAGCGGAAGAGACGATGGCTGGCTTCGTGCCTGGTGCACAAAGCTAGAGGTCCCAGAGGACGGACTGCGACCACTATTACCTCTAGTCTCTACCTACACATCACTAACACAGAAAGAAGACGAAGATTACGCCAATATCCTCCTCGCGCAGGCCTCCGAAACACGACGAACGGGCGAATCCAAGACAACGACAGTTGCTGGAAAGATTAAAAAAGACAAATGGTCATACGAAGATTACTGCGGTGTCCTCACGGAGATTGTGAATGGCTCGGGGTCAGTTGGCGTCGCTGAAAGCGTCTGGAACAGCTTCCAGCTACAGAAACCGAAGAAAGCACGGACTGGTCGATTTGCAAGGCGACACCTGGCTGCAGACGATGAGACGGACGACCTGCTGTTCAGTCTTCTTTGCGGAACCATGCGATACAAGCAGACGGACATGTTCCATCTTCTCGCCCACGCTGCCAACCCCGACGTGCTTAACCGAATTCTCCCCACCGCCATACAGATGCGCAGCCTGAATAACACACACATCCTTCTAGAGGAGAACGCCAATCCAAATACATGCGATGAAGAATTTATTACGATTGTCAGATCAGGAGACGAGGCTTTTGTTCGCCTTTTGCTTCAGGCGCAGACACCGATCGAGCTTGCGACGCTCACCGCTGCCCTTCCCGACGCCGTCCAAACTGGAAGCGCTACGATAGTCCAGCTTCTTCTAGCTCATGGCGCCGATGCTGATTCCCAAAATGGGCTTGCGATGGAGAAGGCAGTCCGTTCGAAGCGCACCGATCTTGTCCTGTCGTTGTTGATGTGCCAGAATCCTCCTTTGCCTGAAACACTCGCCCCGATTGTGGCATACGTTTTCTTCAAGATGAACATGATGGAAGACAAGAAATACCACCTCCTCGAGCTGCTTCTGAACGGAGGCGCAGCTGGGGAATGCGTCTCGCTTGCTTTGGGAGGTGCCGTACGACAGCGTTGGACAAACCTCGTGGAACTCTTTGTCGACAAGGGTGTCTCTATCAATTACTATAATGCCGAGGGATACAGACATGCGGTCCATGAGGTGGACCTAGAGACAACTCGCATCCTGAACAGAGGAAAGTTGGACGCCGACTTGGCGACGGATATTTTCAGCGAAACGTACAAGACCAAGCAAGGCAGTTCGATATCAAACGATAATTGGAGGGCCCTTGCCGAGGTGCTCCTTGAGCAAGGTGCTGTTGGGGAGGTAGTTGACGAAGCTCTCATCGAGCGTGTCAAAGCGGGTGATCTTGCCAGCGTGAAGATGCTCCTGCGACACGGTGCGTCGGTTAACTACAGCGACGCTCGCGCACTGGATTTCGCCGTCAAATCCGAGCAAGAAGATTTTATTGACAGTCTGCTCCAACACCAACCATCCACTCAGTCCATCAACACTGCCTTCCCTCGAGTTGAGACTCTTTCCCACAATATTCAGCTACGTGTAACTCGCAAGCTCCTCGACGCCGGAGCAACGGGGCCGGCTGTTGATCGCACCCTCCATATCGCCATGGGTCAGCCAACGGGTAAACGCGATCGGGAGTTTATCCAACTGCTTGTTGATGGCGGGGCCGACGTGAGCCAGGCACAGGGAGGCTTGCTTCATTTGGCGGTCGATTCTTCGGACAACGAGATCCTGCAGATTTTGCTGTTGGGTTTCCCTTCGTCTACCATTCTATCCACATGTGTACCCCTCGCCATGCATCTCAGCGAAGGCCAGAGGTACAAGATAATACACATGCTCCTCCATGCCGGGGCTAGGGGCGACGATGTTTCCCTAGCCCTTGTGGACACCATCGATGGAACCCCTGCCGGGTGTCACTTAGCCTCGCTTTTGCTTTCGATAGGGGAGGCCAACACTGGCTTCGACCACGGAAGAGCTTTCAAAAAGGCAATCAGCTCAACCAATATCGATTTCCTCGAACTGCTCGTGCAGTATAACCACCTTGAAGAGTCGGACTTCTGCTCGTGTCTCTTGGCAGCCATAGATTTGCCGCAAGGAGACAGCTCTCGACTAGAAAAGATTCGCATCCTCCTCATAAGTGGCCAGGACATGGCTGGCAATACCGGAACCACGGCTCTCCGTCACGATATGCAAGGACTAAAACGGCGAGGCGATACAACCCTAGGTGTCCTGCATATGTTACTCGAAGCTGGTGCAGATGTCAATCACAACCAAGGTCGCATTTTCCTCGACGCTATTGAAATGGACTTGTTCGAATGCTACAAGCTATTCCTCAATGCTCACCCCTCGTTCCAGTCACTGGAAATGGCTTTTGAGAAAGCGCTTGTGGACGCTTTCCGTACTGCTGAACTACGGTACCTACAACAGCTTCTGGCCACCGGCATGCCCCAGACGACACTTGACAAGGCTTTGTTACGCGCCACCGAGGAGGAACGCAAGGAGGAGCTGGTTCTCCTACTGCTGAAGCATGGTGCATCCGTCAACTATCAAGAAGGAGCGGCGGTGCGCAAGGCCGTCTCACGACTAGACCTCGGCTTGCTTGCGCATCTGCTACAGCACGAACCTAATGATGTGACCCTTAACAGTGCATTCGCGCTGAGCATGACCGTTCCAGACACCCGGTCAAAATACGAGGCGTATCAGCTCCTCCTGAAGGCTGGAACTCTACCAAAACGACTGCTTGACGAAGCCTTAGTCGCTGCTGTGGACGGGGGGTGGAAAATGGCTGCTATTTGTGAGCTGTTGCTCCAGCATCATGCGTCGCCGAGTTATGCCAATGGTGCTCCTGTCTGTAGGGCTATCAAATCTGCCAATTATAGAGTTGAGATGATCAACTTGTTCCTTCGGTTTGGCATTTCCGAAGACGCCGTCGCAGCCGGACTAGTTTGCGCGTTTGAGGTTCTCCAAACCGAACTACGTCTTGCTACGTTCGAGCAACTTCTTACGGCCGCAAAGCCACAACTTACACTTGATCAGCTACTCATGAAAACGGTATGCTACCACCATTCCCTAAATAACAATGTCTGACAGTAAATAGGTACGAGCAGCTTCCTGCGACCGGAGACTGGTCCAGTGCCTACTCAAAGCCAACGCCTCGGTCTTTTACCAAGGAGGCGATTGCATCTTACACGCAGTCATGTGTAACGACATCGAAACATTACGTCTTCTCGAGCCGCATTTCCACGGACACTCTGGTCTCTCCGAGATCTTCATGACGATATGGGGTAACGGAAAACGAGCAAACTCACACCAGGAGGAGGCAGTTCTGTCTATCCTACTCGGAGCCGGGTCGACAGGAGAATGCGTCAGTATGGCGCTTTTGGAAACCATCAAGACTGTTGCATCCACGCCCGCTGGTTTTTCATTTATGATGAATCTGCTGAAAGCCGGTGCGGATGTCAATTACAACGACGGTGCTAGCTTAATGGAGGTATCAATAAAAGGCGACCTACGTGTGCTTAAAGAGCTACTGGCACATGGCCCTCGACGCAATAACACGACCCGTGCGTTTTCTTTAGTTTTTAAGTCTGGTGTTGATGGCCGGACCTTGCGTGAGATTGCAGTGGCGTTCTGCTCGCACTCCTCTGCGCCAGACTTGACATACGAACATCCGAGTTACGGGTCGGTACTCTGGCAGATGCTTCAGGGTTATCCAAGTGAGCGCGAGCTACTTCAGTACCTAATTGACAAGGGGTGTACGGTGGATCCGACCGTCAAAGCGAGTCTTCCCCTCTCTCCAGGCGAGGAGACCGTGTCACTCCTCTGTTGGGCTCTCGCCAAAGAAAAAGGCGCACTGAACGACGACGTGATAGACATCTTGGTCTCTGCAGGAGGTAAGGCTTTTGATCTCCCGAGGCTTCCATTACTAACCGTCTTAGCAAACGTCAATTACCAAACCAGTCTATCCCAGAGTACGCCCCTCCAGCTGGCCATCCTAGGCTCGCGCACCACCGCAGTCGCTACCCTACTCCATTTCGGCGCCGACCCATCCCTAGAATCATCCAACGGCATCTCGCCACTTTCCTTAGCCTCGTCAATCGGAAACCCGCAAATCGTCCGTCTCCTACTAAAGGCCGGCGCAGCTCCAGGCGACGGTAGTCTCCATGAAGCAGCTCGAATGGTCAACGTCAGCGTCCTGCAGGTGTTGCTCATTGAAGGAAAGCAACGCGACTATCCATGCTCCAGATTCCAAGGCCGCACTGCTCTCGCCGAACTCTGCTTAACAGGCGGTAACAAACCCATTAGCCAGATCAAGGCCGCCATTTCACTTTTGAAGGCCAATGGGGACTTTAGACGGAAATCCAAAGGGAAGTCCGTGCTTCACTTCGCACTCGATAACCCCAACGCTATTGTTGTCGCACAGGCTGTGTTGGATGTCTTTATGAGTGAGTACGTCAACGAGAAATTCAACCTCTTCGAGGATGGTCGGTTCCGGTACTCGCCTCTAGCATACGTCTCAAAAGGCCTAAACAAGGCGCCTCCATCGCAACGCGCCGGTCTAGTAGACCTCCTCAAGGAATTCGAGTGCAAAGAGCGATTCTGGGCCGTCGAAGGCGATCAGCCCGTAGATATGATCGGTGCACCGGAAGAAATTATCAAAGCTATCAAAGCCCAAAAACAGCGACAAGCTCGTATCCAGGAAGAACACGAAGACCACCAGCGTCGAATCCTACAACGACGCGCGGAACAAGCGGAGGAACTTGCGGCCATCAAAGCTCGACACGGTTTAACGATCGAAAACACGAGGGAGATTGCTACTGAGACTGCCAGGATTGACCACGAGGCAGCGAGCAGACACGCGACCATCGCGTCGCAGCGATACGATTCAGAACTCGCTTACATGCGTCAAGTCACTGAGCTCGCGAATAAACGGAAAGACGACACGAACTACCGAGAGATCGAACACCGACGAAACCTCGCCCTCATGGAGAAATCGCAGCGGGACGATAGTTACAGCATTGAGAAGCAACGGCGTGAAGAGGAAGCGAGCTTCATCTCGAGACGGGAGAAGCTTTTGACGTCGGGGTACGAGGATCGAGCGAAGATTGATAGGGATCGATACGCAGAACAGATGCGACTGTTTGATGCGCAGAAGAGCATCGTTGAGATGAGTTCGAAGCCGCGTGTTGTTCAGCAGATTGCTTACGAGCCGGACTCGCTGGATTGAGCTGCCTTGTTTATTGTTCTGGAGTTTAGGCGTCCCATGTGCTCTATTTAGCATGTTATTCATGAATATTTAGCCAGACCATTGAATCTTTATCACATGATGTCGTTTCCTGGGTTACGTAGCTGACTCTACTATTGTATACTAGTATTGTCGATATATAATCCTCCCCCGCCACCCCTCTACCCCCTAGTATACAATCAACCCATCCCACCCCCCCGCGGCAAAAACATTAAACCTAAATCTAAACAAAGATGCCTACCCTCGACGAAATCTGCACTTCAATCCTAACCCAAAAAACCACCTCCATCGTCATCCTAACAGGCGCCGGAATCTCCACATCAGCCGGAATCCCCGACTTCCGCACCCCCGTCGTCGGCCTCTACGACAAACTCACCCCACTCCAACTCCCCTACCCAGAAGCGATCTTCCACATCTCCTATTTCCGCCACACCCCGGAGCCATTCTACGCGATTGCACGGGCGCGCCATCCCCGGAATCTGAAACCGACGCTGTCGCATGCGTTTTTGGCTCTGTTAGCGAAAAAGGGTGTGTTGCGGTTCGTGTTTACGCAGAATATTGATGGGTTGGAGATTGATGCGGGGGTTCCTGGTGACAAGGTGTTGAATTGTCATGGGAGTTGGAAGACGCAGAGGTGTTTTAAGTGTAAGACGGTGTATGCGGATGATTTGATGAAGGATGCGATTGGGAGGGGGTGTGTACCGTATTGTCCTGTGGAGGGGTGTGGGGGGGTTGTGAAGCCCGATGTTGTATTTTTCGGCGAGAGTCTTCCTGCGGCGTTTGGGGAGATGGAGAGCGAGGTTGTTGGTGAGGCGGATTTGATGATTGTGATGGGGACCAGTTTGAAGGTTGCGCCTGTTTCGGGGGTTCCTAGGAAGGTGGGCATGGGGGTTCCGAGGATTCTTGTGAACAATGATGTTGTGGGGGATTTTGGGGCGAGGGGGGATGATGATGTTTGTTTGATTGGGGGGTGTGATGAGGGGGTTAGGGAGATTGTGAGGAAGTTGGGGTGGGGGGAGGAGTTGGAGGAGGTTTGGAGGGAGGCTGTTGAGAGGAAGGAGAGGGTTTTGGAGGAGGAGGGGTGGGATGATGATGATGGGCCGGGGTTGGATGAGTGTATTGCGAGGGCGGCGGAGGCGATGAAGTTGCGGATGGGGGTTTCAGATGGACATCGGAGGATGTTGGAGGGGCATTTGGCGGAGAAGATGGCTGGGATGATGGAGAGATGACTTCTTATACAGAGATGTAAGATGTGGTTACGATAAGCTTTGACATCTCCAGAGAGAAGTACCTTGAGAGTTAGATGAGGCTTATATTAAGCTCCATGAAGATTAGCTGATCAGCAATACGAGAGGCCACCGTGGCCACCACTCTTTGCAAATGACAGAATGTCAACAAAGAAGAGATGCGATGTTGCCTGTCAGGCATCACAATAATACCAAAACAGATAAAGACCCCAATCTGCCTGCCCCCCCTCCG
This sequence comes from Aspergillus cavernicola, assembly GCA_027569065.1. Lineage (NCBI taxonomy): Eukaryota > Fungi > Ascomycota > Eurotiomycetes > Eurotiales > Aspergillaceae > Aspergillus > Aspergillus cavernicola. The sequence continues at coordinate 61,531 of JAPDEK010000095.1, read as the reverse complement.
GATGGTAGTTCAGGTAGCAACATCATGAATAGTAAGCCTCTCACCTCATGAACAGAAGCCAAACTAACACCACCAGAACTATCCAAATGGCTCTTCGGCGAAAGATGCTTCCGCGTGCTTCTCCTGGGCGAAGACGGCTGCGGCAAGACAACTTTCATCCACAGGCTGAAATTCAACGAGGCCACCGAAGACCCACCACCGACGGCCGACTTCTACGTCGAGACGGTCACGTATCCGTCGCTCTGCGAGTGGGCTCTGTGGGAGTGTAAAAGTACTCTTTACTTTCCCCCGTGGGAGGTGTTATACTGACTAGAGTTAGCCACACGCAAACTGCTCCCGTTGATTAGGAAGATCCAGTCGCCGCAAACGTTGGTTATCTGGTTGCATGATTGTGAGGGGCCGACGACTTTACCCTGGGGGTTTTCCTCGTTTCTGCAGGAGATGAGAGAAACGGGATGTCGCTATATCTGGGTTGCGTTGAATAAACAAGATACCTCTGGGGCTAAGGAACATATCCAGGAGATACGACGGATGTATGAGAAGGAGCTTGATATGTTCAGAAACAGCATCTCCTCGAGGGTCTTGACTCACAAGTTGAGTGGGAAGACGGGAGAGGGCCTAATTGAGGTCCTGGATGAGATGCATACTGTCGCGGTTTACCGCAATTTCAGTGTTTTTAAGCAGATGGAGGAATCTGCTCCGAGCAAGCCCGAGACCACGGAGATGGATGTGGAAGAGATGCGGTCAGTGATTGAAAAAGAGATTGCTGAAGATACGCTTGATCCAGATGCATTCTGGGAGTTACTCATGACAGGAGAACGGCCTGCGTGGAATCACTACAACTCCTTGAAAGCAGGCTACCTCATCATCCTTGAGTCGGCGAGGAGAAAGAACGCCTCCCAAATGGCAGAGGACTTTAAAATTCATCTCAATCGGCTGAGAAAAAACGCGCCGGAGATATTCCATAACGACAAGCTTCCTGTTTTCTGGATCCTACAACTCCAACACGCAATCCGCCAGTACCGACTGCATACGATGGCCGAGGACCTCCCATCGCCAAATGATTTCCAGCGTGTCCTCCGACACTCTCCCTCACTGATGAATATCGACCTCTGGAAGGGATATTACCCGTACGGCCCTGGATTCAGGCCAACAGCCGCACCGCCTCTCTGTCTTCTCCCAACAGATACATATTATCTTCGTGATCCAGCGATCGTACCTGCGGCAGAAAAGGGTCCAGACAAGCTGATACGGTATGCATTTGCTGTGCTGCGATACGTCCGACGATCCGATATGACACGCCGTGACATTTTTGCACAGGCTCTTGCGACACTTCAGCAAACAACAATGCGGCTGAGGACGCTGGATTCGTCGATTCCTCCATATTCCGAGACGCAGACTTATTTCTGGCTTCAGATGGTTCACGCTGCTCTTCGCTGTGAGGCAAGGACGGAAAAGTCGGATGCTTTGAAGACCTATGACGAATTCAACGAGACTTTTGAGCTTGGAGAGACGAGCTGGGGGAAGTACTATTCGGAGAAGCTCTGGAATAGTATCGGTGCACGCTCGCATGTTGTTCTGCCGGACATTAAGCCGTTGCCGGATGTTATTGCTCTCTCAGGGAAGAAGATTGATATTCAAAGACCGGAATCGTCGAAAACTTCCGAATTACCATCCATCGAAGAGCTCTCCTTCCAAGCTGCGATGATAATCCAAGAGGCAAAAGAATCACCGTCAGAACTGCCCACCCCCGGCCACGCCCATATTCTTTTCTACCTATACACAAACCTCTCAACGGAGGTAGCCGACCCGCACAAACCGCTTAGACTCGGCCAAAAAGCAAACGTGCTGCTCACGGACGTGTCCAGGCCCATGGGCTCAGACACGCATGGAAACTTCTGGATTCAGCAAGTTGGGGTTGCAATCTCGCATGCAGTGATTGACAGGGGTTTGTCGACATTTGATGGGTTTATTACGAACAACCTGCATCTTGTCTTTGAGGATCTCCCGAGGATCTATTATAGCCCTGGTGTCTGGACCAGTCCTGCTGCAAGGGACAGCATTGTCGCCCCGGATAGAAGAAAGATGGAGATGATCGTCGAGCTGAGTGAGATTGAGAGTCCGACTGAGACTGACAACGGGACTGAGGGTGAGGACTGGGTGCATGTGTAGGCCGGGGTGCCGGTCTCCAATCTGCGAGCCCACAGGGACAATAGGGTAGATAGTGATTGTCAATGCAAGCTCGGTATAGGATGATAACATAGGACGACCTCATTGTGTATACACACCGTTAATTGGACCAGTATCAGCTCCCCTCTTCTTGGCTGTAACCCCAGTTCCTCACCCGCCTCTTTCAAGCCATTTCTTATCTCTGGCGGGTGTCTTGGCCCCTTAGTCGAGATGCCAAGTGCTTTGTCTCAGGCACGCGATGTAACACGGCGCGGATTCGCATAATCCAGTATCGATCGACGCTTCCAAGCCCGTGGCGCGATGTCTCCAGACTACTCTCTGCGTTTGCGCAGGGTCGGTGCTATAAGACCGCTGCTGTCCCAGCTCTCAACACCTCACCGACCCGGCAGTCTTCCGAGCAAATTGTCTACGATGAAGTCCCTTTCTCTCGCTCTATCCCTTGCGTCCCTGGCCTGGGCTGGGAAGCCTACCAATGGCTCATGCCCTCCCAGTGGAAAACCCCCAGTCTCTCCGGTAAGTCGCCGTCTCAAACCCCGATTCCAAAACTGACTGGGGAAGGAATCCCTGCAAAAGCAAATCCGTCTCGACGACCTCCTTGACGGCGCCCAACAACTCGAGGACTTCGCCTTCACCTACCCAGAGCGCAACCGTGTTTTCGGCGGCGCCGCTCACCAAGACACCGTCAACTGGCTGTACCGCGAGCTCAAACGCACAGGCTACTACGATGTCTACAAGCAGTCCCAAGTCCACCTCTGGAGCAACGCAGAGCAATCCCTCACCGCAAACGGGGAATCCTACACGCCCACAACAATGACCTACTCCCCCAGCGTCAACGCCACCGCCGAACTCGCCATCCTCACCACCCTCGGCTGCAGCGCCAGCGACTTCCCCGCCGACGTCGCCGGGAAAATCGTCCTCGTTGAGCGCGGAAACTGCACCTTCGGCGAGAAATCTGTCTACGCCGCCGCCGCCGACGCTGCCGCTACCATCACCTACAACAACGTCCCCGGCTCTCTCTCCGGTACCCTCGGCGCCGCCGAAAGCGACCTCGGCCCATACTCCGCCATCGTCGGCCTCTCCCAGGATGAAGGCCAAGCCCTCATCGCCCTGGCCCAGGAGGGACCCCTCACCGTAAATCTCTGGATCGAATCAAGCATCGAAAACAGAACAACCCACAACGTCATCGCCCAGACCAAAGGCGGCGACCCTAACAACGTCGTCTCCCTGGGCGGCCACTCCGACTCCGTCAACGCCGGCCCCGGAATCAACGACGACGGCTCCGGCATCATCAGCAACCTCGTCATCGCAAAAGCCCTCACCCAGTTCTCCGTCAAGAACGCCGTCCGCTTCTGCTTCTGGACCGCTGAGGAATTCGGCCTCCTCGGTTCCGAATACTACGTCTCCTCCCTCTCCCCCGCCGAACTCGACAAGATCAGACTCTACCTCAACTTCGATATGATCGCCTCCCCTAACTACGCCCTCATGCTCTATGACGGCGACGGCTCGGCTTTCAACCTCACTGGACCCACGGGATCTGGTCAGATCGAGAAACTCTTCGAAGACTACTTTGCGGCGCAGGGACTCGCAACCATCCCAACCGAATTCGACGGCCGCTCAGATTACGAAGCGTTCATCCTCAACGGCATCCCTGCCGGCGGGGTCTTCACGGGGGCTGAAGACATCAAGACCGAAGAAGAGGCGGCGCTGTTCGGCGGGACCGCGGGGGTTTCGTTCGATGAGAACTATCATCTGGCGGGGGATACGATGGAGAATTTGAACCATGAGGCATTTTTGCTGAATTCCAAGGCGACAGCGTTTGCTGTAGCGACTTATGCTAATGACCTTGACGGGTTTCCTGTGAGGAGCCCGGCGAATACGGTTGTGAAGCGCGGGATGATGATGCATCATCGGAAGGCGATTCCTTTGAGGCCGAGGAAGCAGGCTCATCGTCATTCTAAGGGGTGTATGCATGATCGGGTTGCTCTGTAGACACAGTCAAGTCAAGTCAAACTTGTTCTTCCATACCGTCTAGCATAGAGATATCTTGACATATATCCGCGCCATATACAATCGTCAATCCTTCCAGCCAAAAATATATATACCCTCAACTCACTCACTCAACTCCCATAGCAAACTCCGCCTCCTAATCGAATATAATATCCAGTTCAAGAAATGACACATCCAGCTAGTCAATGCCCCCCCTTGGGCGGATACTCCTTCCCATCACGCTCAACCGTCGGTGTACAAGTGCAGCGGTCGGACTCGGGAACGGAATCGAGGACGGAGGGGATGTGGGCGCCGCAACCCCACCAGGTTGTTTTGTCTGTCGGAGTTATGCGTATGCGTTAGTTGATATTGTGTCTGTGTTTGGGGGTGCGGTGAAAGAAGAAGACGTACGGCAGGTGTTGCAGGTGGCTTTCATGCACATTTTGGATGGGTTGTTTGGTTGTTGGACGGGTGGTGGTGGTGGTAGTGGTGATGGTGGTGGTGGTGGCGGGGTGAGACAGAGAGAGGTTCCGGATTCGAGGATGATAGACGGAAAGAGCAGGAATAAAAAGGTGGGGCAGTCGCCGTTTCGATGCCCGAAATCCCGACCGTTACCCGGAACCTGCCTTGAAAGGACAGCGGTGACTATCTCACAAAACCATGCTTATACCCCGGAGTACTCAGGTCTATACTAGTTAACATGTACATATTCAAATGCACATCTTCGCCCTTAGCTACCTACTAGTAGTCTGTCGATTACTACCCAGGACCCAGGTAAGTGACGTATCCCCACACCCCAGATCTACATCCATCCCCGCAGTGCCACGGTCCGCCCCCCTGCTCCCAGCTTCAGGCAACCGGTTTTCTGCCCAGTCTCAAGAAGCGATCCCAGCGCCCAATCATAGGCTATAACAGCGCAGCAAGAATGTAAGGACTACTCCGGAGTCGACACGTAGGAGTGCACAGCGGGGCGATACGCTCCGGCGGGCAGTGGTACTAACCTCTCGGTCAGCATTAGCCACGCATTAGTTCCTCGGTGTGGGCAGGTATAAAAACCCAGTCGAAACTCACGATAGTTGCAGGGTAAATATTTCAGTTAAACTCTTGGCATATTTTAAATGTTCCTACTAGTACCTCATCACCATCCGAAAGAACCGTGTTTTATCCTGATTTGGAGCCTGTTCAAAACCCCTACATGACCAGCACTAATGCCAGCCATGCTCGTTGATTTACCAGTGGAGCTCGTCCATATCGTCTGGGATGAGTTAGAAACACTATCAGACAGGAATGCTTTCATCAGGACATGTCAGCCTTTCTATTTCCTGTTTAACTCCAGGCTCTATCGACATGCCGTTTCTGTCGATCGCCCACACGCACTCAGATGGGCTACAGGCGTTGGGCCCACAGCGACAATGCAGAAACTAGTCGATGCCGGGGCGGATCTTGCTGGGGATGAAGGATACTCACCGCTATGCCACGCAGCTGAGAATGGCCGAGTCGATATGGTGGAATTCATACTCGAGAACGGCGTCGATCCGATGCGAACAAAGTGCCAAAAGCCGCCGATTACCTCTGCTATCTCCGGAGGCGACGTTGAAACGATTCGGATAATTCTCCAGGCTATGAAAAAGATCCTATCGATGGAGGAATATCGTGAAGAACTAACCCGCACTGCAATGGAGAGTGCTATTGTTGCTAGCCGAACTAATATCATCGACCTCTTGCTCGAAGAAGGCGCCGATATCAATGGGGAAACTGGTGTGGAAAACATCACACCCTTAGCTCGAGCGATCTATCGCAACAAACATGGCTCGATAGAATACCTGATCGACCGGGGAGCTTCGACAGTGGACATCACCCTGCCGGACCAGGTAGATCCTTTATACTACGCCGCCGCATGTGGCTATGCAGACTTAATCCGGGTTCTCTTCAAGAGAAACATCGCAGGGAGAAACATCGAAGCGCTTGCCTTTGCAGCCAGCAGGGGCTACGAGGAGATCGTCAGGTTGCTCCTAGACGGCGGAGCTGACCCCAATGCCGTCGGGCGTACCGGCCAAGCCCCTATCTACGGCGCAGCGCTTCGTGGATCAGAGGGGCTCGTGACGATGTTACTCGAGGCTGGGGCGAGTGCAGAAACCAGGGATCGAGCATTGATATCGGCAGCTGAACGGGGCCATGACAACGTCGTGGCATTGCTGATCAAGAGCGGCGCAGAACATATTACTGATAATCTCGGACATTCGGCTTTGTCGCAGGCTGCTCGGTCAGGTCATACCCTTGTTGTCCGACGTCTTCTTGAGGGTGTTGCGGATATTAAGACCCAGTGCAACAACTTCGACGAACTGCTAATGCAAGCCTCCAGACACGGCCATGTTGACATTGTCAAACTTCTTCTAGAGAATGGCGCAGACCCAACCTGTAGCGATCAAAATGGCTACACCGCGCTATCCATTGCTGTTCATCTTGGATATTCCAAAATCGTTATGGCCCTCCTTGGTGGCGGCAAAGCTCCGGTCCCATGGAAACGTCCTCGTTACCTTCAATATATCGACACGCCGGATAGCTATGGCCGAACGCCGCTATATTTTGCCACAAAATACGGCTCCATTGAGATTGTACGGCTTCTGCTGAGCCAAGGCAGCACGGCCATCCATACTGCAGCCCATTCAGGGCACACTCCGTTCTCGTTTACTGAGAGCCAAAGACACAGGAAATTCGACGACGCCCAGGACGGCGTTATGCAAACTATTTGGGAGGACCTGAGTAATCCAGAGGGTGTAGATATAGATTTAGATTGTGTCTCATCGGCATCAGGATTCCGACGTCGCGGTTTGACAAACGACGACTGTGAAGTCTGCTATGCGCCGGTTTCTCGATTCGAAGCGCATGAGTTCGTTATCTGCGGGGATTGTGTTACTCGGGGGGCATCTTGCTCGGGTTCCTCTCATGGACTTGTCAAGACGGATCGGAGTGTACATCGTAGAGATGTTGTTTCTCGTCCTGACTTGTCGGAGTAGACTTCTCTTCTCTTTTAACCTTCATCATGGCCTCTCCCCTCTTCCCCCTTTTTTTTTACTTATGAGTTGATGAGATTGTTCCATCAGGCATCGTATATGGCGTTTCCAATTTGGATTTGATTTAGTGAGCGGAGAACATGAGAATAAAACTTATACCCACCCATCCATAAGGATAAAAGTCCTCCTACTACCCCAACCAAGTAACCTCAACAACAGCCAAAAACGACCCAGCAGGCTGCCTCACAGCTGTCAGCTTAAACCGCCCATCAGCCTCCTTAAGAAGACCCTCCCAATCATCCCTCGTCCGCTCCCTCGCATTCTGGAACCCGAGCATATGCATATCAAACTCCCTACCCAACAACAACCTGGTCAGCAATCCCGCCACCATAGAAGAAAGGAAAAACATGGGAAATTACCTCGCATCCCTCTCAACAAGATAATGCACCTGATGAAACCCCGGCACAACACGTTCATTAAGAACGACCTTCGCACCCCGCTTCAAGGCCGGAATCAACGCCCGCAGAATCAAAACCGCGTATTTATCCGACCAGTCGTGCAAGATCAATCTCAGCAAATACACATCCGCCCCGAGAACCGGTTGCTCGGTGAAAAAGTCATGCGCTTCAAACCGTACCCGGCCTTGCAAGTCAGAAGGTAGTAGATCGGATGTCCCCTGCGCTACAATATCGGGCAGATCCTGTACGATAAACTCTGCCTTCCCCGCAGCTGGATGCGAATGCGCTGCTAAAGCGCGCGAAATGTGGCCGAGACTACCGCCGACGTCTACGATTTTAAAGGGTTCACCAGAATCGGATACAGGTCCCCATGGAAATGCCTGAGCTAGGTATCCGGGCGAGAAGCCTGAATTCTTCGCTAGCCAGTTCATTGCGTTAGCGATTCCGGCTGCGCGGGTGGGGGATGTTGCGAGGGCGCGGAAGACTGGTTGGGTGGTGTTGTTTGCGAGATTCCAGCCCTATTTCAGTTATTATTTTGTTAGACGGAAGGGGGACAGGGTGGGATATTGGATATAGGGAAAGTACGTACGCAATGCTCTGGTTCTTCGGAGTCGGGGTATTTTACTAACGCATCGGCGATCTATTCAAGAAAGTCAGACCAATATCAACGATTTTATCCCATCAAATCAGTCAATCGAAATTGAAGATGTGTAACATACCTTCAACGTCCCCGGAAGAACCTCTTCAGCCCCAACACAAACCCAATCCCGCATCCCCTGATTCTGGGCAAGATGCCTCGAAGCCGCGGTATGGATATAAAAGTCCGGCCTCGTCTCGTAGAACACATGATGCGTGGCGCTATGTTTGAGTAACCGGCGGACCACACTTTCGCGAAGATTGAGCGAGTTCGCTAGATAAGCGACGGAGGTCCCCTGTTCTGGAAAATTCTCTGCGATACCGAGACGAACGAGTGGATGGACGCTTAGGGTCGGGAGGCGCTATGGAACCAGAAATCAGTGTTAGGGGGTATAATGTTAAAGGGGTGCGAAGATAACAGACCATCTCAGGAACAAGAAGCTGCGCGGGTTCCGTGAGAAGCGCATGAAGTTCATCGACCATCTGGAGGAGTGCATATTTGAGATTCCCAGCTTTCGATTCCGGTGCGTCGCCGTAGAGGTGAGGAGGAAGACCGTGTTCGAAGGATGGTTCTGGGTGGCCTGTTTGGGCAAGTTCGGTGGCGAGAGAAGTGGTTGTTTCGAAGATACTAGCTGCGCGCTGTTGTAAAGTGAGGGGATCCATGGTAATTAGTTTACTTATCTTTGGTGTTGTGGTAACGTGGAGAGGACGTTCGCTGGAGGTGACGGTCGATGATCTTGTAAGGGGTGCTAGAAATGCCGCTCCATGTGGGCCATCAGGGGCATTATAAGCAAACGGTCCTCATGCCTCCTCATGCCACCTCATGCCACGGGGCAGGGCTCGACTCTGCAATGGTACCAGGGTTCCAATCCTGGCGCTTACCGATCCAGGAAGATGCGCCAGATAAAGAGGGGCGTGAAGAGCAGGCTGCCTTAGCTTGCATACATCACCCCCACAAACCCCACGCAAAGAAACGTCAGCGGCTACACCACGATGCCAGTGATGAGCATCTCCGAATATGCACAGCTTCAAGATAAAACCTAGTTAGCGCTCGCGTCGCGTCCCGTCAATCAACGAAGGTATCTCTTGCCCGTCGAATCACCCGCCACCTGGTCGATTGAAGCCAGTTCGATGGCCCAGTAATCCTCTGATTTGTTCGGATACGCACTATGCGAGACATGCGGAGAAGCCGACGTTGGTGAGTGCTGAGAATCCTGGGACTGAATCAGGAACGCTTCCTCGAAGGTGCAGGGTTCACACATACCGTAAACCATACAAGCATCACAACATCGGCTTTATCGATGCACTACGGATGAGAATATTCGAACAGGTTGGACTGGGCCCGTACAGGATTGCATTGACACACAGTCAGGAGAAGCGCAATCACCGCCGTGATGTTAACGAAGATCGTAGACCCTAGGACGAGAATTATCACGTCCCGCTGTGGTCGAAACAGACAACAAACACAGAGACCAAGTCCCAACTTGGGAAGCGTGATGCTCAAAAGGGGCCAGGCGATGGCAAGGACAGGCCGGAAGGCGGCAGATGGGACTGTTCCGGAGAGGTCTGCCATGTTGATATTGAGATCTTATATGGGGCAGGAGGGCTTTTGGACTATCGCGGCTTGTAGGATATCGATGATCTAATAGTAGACGACCATTAGCAAAGTTGGGGACGCAGGAAAACCGGAGAAATAGATACCCAAGACAGAGCAATGACTGCTTCATCCCAGCGGATGCTCTGCTCTCATTAAATGACAGAGAGAGTAGCTCCTCATTGTGAAGACAATCGTAAAGACCGCCATGAAAGGCCATGTCGCGGCAGTGACTGAGTATGTGAAGCAGGATAATGATTCCTGAGAGGGAGTGAGAAAACAACAAAGGAGGTCAGATTTCTGTGCTGCGAATCCTTGTTGATGATCAGCTACTTTCTGCAGAGACTGGGCAAACTCGGAGACATGTTGATCAGCCACCTGCCGTTGCTCCTCGGATAGAGCTACCCCCTCTACCCCATGCGCGCGTCCGAGCTGCTGTAGAACTCGTGCAGCATCCACTACGTCCTTGTACCGATCGTTCAGGATCACCCGGTTTCGACAGCAATAGATTTTGTGAACCAGGATACCTTCGCCGGAGAGGTAAGGCGTGATACCCCCGCGCCAGGCCTCATTCATCTTGGTCAACCCGTTTGGTTGGTACGGGAACTTTGATCTTGGTCTCAACGTATGTTCCAATCTGAGGAGAGGCTGACTTACAGCAGAGGAATCTGAGAAGCGGATGGAAAGCCCCGTCTCCGTTCGAATACTGTCGCGAGTCTTCCCGCACCGGAAGAACCCTTCCTGGTTGCGGCGGAGCAGGGTCTCAACGCACAATTTGGGGACGTTTTGCTCGTCGGCCTACTCTTCCTTGCTGGCATATACCAGCACATCAACATCCTGTCAAGCAGGGCAAGTCAGATGCTTTGCTAAATATCAATGTCTGAAGAAAAGAGAAGGAAGTGAGTAACAAACATTGGTGTTGTAGGAGGTCGCTTCATCCACAAACTCGTGGAGGGCACCCCCCCAATGATCGCCCGACAACCACGCGTCGCTGGCGTCTGGGCTAATGTTCTCAGCACGTAATCGATAGCGTCGCGAGTTTATTTCGTCGATGACAAGACATTCTTGAGCGGGTGTATCATAGACTGGAAGGACAGAATGGTGAGAAGGGTGATGATGGTGAGAAAGGTGATATTGGTGAAAAGGGTGGTATAGAGTGGATTGTAGAACACAGATGATTATTCAGGAATCTGGTATGGAATAAAGTCAAGAGCAGGAACGGGGATTCTCATATTTATATCTTCTTCACTACAACTTTCTTCCGACTCCATGACTGCCTGATAACTCTAGACGAAGGAATTCCGTGGCTGTTGGCATTGCTGTCTTAGTTTCGGGAACAACATACAGGAGCGTCAAAGACAGGGCCGCGCAAAGAAGTCTATACGAAAGTCTAGACGTGCTAGAAGGGGGAAATTGGCTGTGGAAGACCAGTGGAAACATTCTAGAACCCGATACTGTCTTACTTTTCTTACTTTTCTCTTTCGTTTTGTTTTCCTTCAAACTCTCACCGTCTATTTTTCCTTTTCTTTGCTTTTCAGTATCCTCCGGTATTCTAAAAGAGTGTAAGTAGATATAATGCATAATATTAACTAAATGAAAGATCAAATCTTTAGGATGTTGAATCCTAGGTAGGGCTTTTCAGCCCCGAACATGCCCCAATAGTACGACATACGAGAAGGGCAGTACGTAAAACATCAGACCAAAAACTATCATCTGAGACAATGGGTAAGATGTTGAGTCTTATAGGTAGTCTCAGAAGACTGCACTTGAAGCCAGAGCAAACGTGGGCGAAGAAAAGACCACAAACGTAGGACTACTGCTCATCGTCTTCTGGCAGTACCCTGTGCTCCGAGTGGATATCAAGTACAGGCAGAGGTGGACGATTTTTGCTCTGTTCTAGCTGCCCTGCAAGAAGTCTCCTGCGAAGTAGAAGAATCGTGTAAACATGGGGCTCCTTCACCAGATGTATGGGGGGGCAACAAGTGGTTGCTCGTTATCCCAGGCACGCTTGAACTCGGGCTTAATGCCAGCTGCCATCATTTGATGAGTTTGAGATCCTGGTATGCCACATATATCCATCAACATCCTTTCAAACGATATATTACTCTCATCCGCCGCATACCAATGTAAACACCAAAGTAGCGTCACAGCCTTGAAGTGAAAATGTCAGCCAATCAATTCCGCCTCATAGGGTCGTCTACCTCAAAAAATCTGGCCTTACGCCAAGGACAAGGGTCATTTGAGACATTTTTTTATAGTGTCAGCACTCAGTACTGAGCAAGCTAAAGTGCGAGCTGCAATGCTGTCAGGTTCCTACCCTGAATATAACTGAAATAGGCTAATGCCCCATAAGGCTGACAGGTACTTTGCCCAGCGCCATGTGATGCATGTGGATAGATACCTGAAATCTAAGGACTGCAGAGACCAGATAGACTAACCCTCCATGTCTGGCTGATCCATATACTATAGTTATTTGTATACTTATTAGCAAGTTAATCTAAAAGTCCTTGAATATATTAACTTCTCTCCCTGTGCAGCCTGAAGCCTGCTCAGCACGAGACAAAACCCAGCAAAATATTAACTAACCTAACACCTGGTCTACTAGCATATCATCTAGTGGAGGATTCTCTGTGAATTGTCTATTTAGCTTTGATATTGCACAAGATATTTAATACCTTACAGCTATTGCAAACTGTGAAATCAGAAACGTCCACAATGTAGCAGGGAAAACACTTCTAAGTCAAGATACACATATACACCTCCTCGAACAGTTTCTTTCTGTCCTCCCGCACATTCTACTGCCAGAAGTCCTTTTATACCCAATCATACTTCACCACAATCTGCATTCCGAGAATATATTCGTGGACACCGCTGACCCAACCAAAATAACTGCTATTATTGACTAGCAGGCGGGCTATACTGCGCCGTGTTTCATGCAAGCCAAATTCCCCTTGGTATTCGAGACTGACGACCCATACCCATGGGGTGCTGTGGAGCCTGAACTACCAGAGAATCTTGATACCATCTTGCCAGCAGAAAAGCAGCTGACGGAAAAACAACTGAACAGGGCCCGATTAAAGAAGTTCTACGAATTGGCGTCGAGGAAATTCAACCCGGCTCTTATTAAGGCGATGCATTCGATAAGGAACGATGATGATCCAACGACGTGTATATTCCATGTCATCGGGCAGACATCTTCAGATGGACCGTTTCCCTTGCAGGAACTTCTTAGCCAGATATATGAGAAATGGGACTGGACTATGCAGCGGAGGGGCGTGCAAATGTGCTGCCCGCTTTCGATTTCTTCAGATGAGGTCTGTAGAGTCGACAGCGAGCGCAGGAATGGGCGGGGGCGTTTAATTAATATGAGAGGTTGCAAGTGGAAATCGGAGGGTATGATGGTTGGGTCTCGCATGATGAGTATGAGGATGCGAAGCAGAGGTGAGAGAAGAACAAAACAAATCTGGAATTTTGTCGAGCGCGACTTGAGAAACTACTTTAGGGTCATGTATATCGAATGGCAGCGGGCGATTCTTTTGTTTACTGTCTTTTAAGATTACTTCCCCCGGATGTGGTGGAGATATATATGAGCCACAAACACAAGCTATGAACACCCTATCGAGACTGTTGCTGTAAAACATCGTACGAATGGGATGAAATTAAGTTTTATACATTATAGTACTGTGTCCCTGTAATAGCAAGCAATAGTACCACAGAAAGCGTGACAACACTTCGTGTAGTTGGAAGGGCGTGAGGTGTGATTGTAAAGACGCAGATAAATCCCTCACCACATTTCCATAACATAAGAACACCTTTCTCCCATCACTCCAAAAGAGAAAAGAAAAAAAAGAACAAAATAACATAAAAATATCTTCACAAACCTAATATCTCTACACCTGTTCCAAATGGCCGAACAAAACCCACCAACAGACAACATCCACCCCGCCATCCCAGCCGCACCCGATATAGAGCGTCCCCCTTCACCTCTCGAGATTGCTCAAGAACCGAGTCCCCGATCAAAGCACCGCATAACCGGTATTCTGATCGCCCTCTTTGTAACCCCCCCCCCCCCCCCCTCCCACCTCCTTCCTCCTCCTCCCCTGCAAAACCGATAAGAAACAAAACTAACACCCCCCAGCTCGCCCTCTTTATAACAGCCCTAGACCAAACCATAACCGCCACATCCATCCCCTCAATCTCCTCCTCCCTAAACTCCGCCACCGGCTACACCTGGATCGGCGCCTCCTACCTCCTCGCCAGCGCCGCCTCCGGTCCAATATGGGCTCGCCTCAGCGATATCTGGGGCCGGAAGCCTGCGCTTTTAGGTGCTGTCACGGTCTTCGGTGTCGCTAGTATCCTCGCTGCAACGAGTACTTCCATGCGGATGCTTATTGCATCGAGGGCATTGCAGGGGATGGCGGGGGGTGGGTTGGGCCAGTTAGTTATTATTACGATTTCGGATTTGTTTAGTATCCGGCGGCGGGCGTTGGTGTTTGGGGCCTTAGGCGGGGTTTGGGCTGTTGCGGGATCTGCGGGCCCGGTGTTGGGGGGTGCATTGACAGAGAAATTATCCTGGCGGTGGTGTTTCTGGATCAATGCGCCTGTTTGTGGGATTGTGTTGGTTCTTCTCTGGGGGTTGTTGGATGTGTATAGTCCACGGACCGGGGTGAAGGAGGGGTTATGGGCTGTTGATTGGATGGGGACGGTGACGATTGTTGCGGTTACGGTGTTGTTGCTGTTAGGGATGGAGTTTGGGGGGACGATGTTTGCGTGGGATAGTGCGGAGGTGCTTTGTTTGATTGTGTTTGGAGTTGTGATGGTAGGGGTGTTTATTTTCAGTGAGAAGAGGGTTGCGCGGTATCCGCTTATTTCGATGGGGTTGTTTAGCAGCTGGATGACGAACGCGGCGTTCATTGTGGGTTTTGCGCATGGGATGGTCTCGTTCGGGGTGGAGTATTATCTTCCGCTGTATCTGCAGGGGGTGAAGCAGGCGTCGCCGCTGCGGAGTGGGATGCTGATACTGCCGATGATGGTTACAGAGGCTGGGACGGATATTCTGGTAGGGGTGTTGTTGCATCGGGTTGGGAGGTATAGGGAGATTACATGGGGTGGTGTTGTGCTTATGACGGTAGGGACGGGGTTGTATATCAATCTGGATCGAAGGACGACAGTTGCGCAGATTATTGGGTTTGAGGTTATTGGAGGCATTGGAACAGCGCTTCTATTTCAGACGCCGGTTATTGCGATTCAGAATGCCGTGAGTCAGGCGGAGACGGCGTCTGCGACGGCGACGCTGGGGTTTATTCGGAACCTGGCGACGAGTTTCTCGATTGTTCTTGGAGGTGTGGTATTTAGGCATGGTATGGATGCGCAGCAGTCGGGTCTTGTGGCGTTGGGGATTGGTGGTGAGGTCTTGCACGCGGTCTCTGGGGATAAGGCGGCGGCGAGTGTGGGTGTTGTTGGGTTGATAGAGGATTTGGGACAGCGTCATGCGGTGCAGGATGCGTTTGCGTGGAGTGTGCGGAACATGTTTATCTTTTATACGGCCGTCTCGGGGATTGCGCTGGTGGCTGGGGTATTCATCAAGCAGCGGGAGATGAGTAGGGGGCATACGGAGACGAAGACGGGGGTGGACATGTTGAAGAAGCGCGAGGGTTGAATACCTCGCAAATTGATCATGGAGTCGGAACAAATACATTAAGAACATTAATTATTAACAGGCCGGAGCCGGGGCGAATGTGCATATTAGAGAGCAGTTCCGACTAGATCCATATTTACAAATATTGTACTCGTACATCGATTACTCGTCGTAGTCCAAGTGAGTGACGATTCTCACAGGACCGGGGACAACCTTGCCGCCGATGCCGTCGGCCCACTTGTCCTTCTCCATGTAGGCGTCCTGGACCTTGGTCGCACCGGTGGTGATGATGGAGCAGTTGTCGCCGAGGTGGGAGCACATCTTCATACCTTGGATGTGAGAGCTAGAAGCTTCGGCTTGGATGGCGGAAACATCCCAGCCGGACCAGCCACCATTGACTGCACTACCTAGATCAAACTCTCCCCAGGTGCAAGAGTAGCCTCCATACTGGTCAGTTGGGAGAGAGTCGCCCTTGGCTGCACCCCAGGAGCCCTGCGAATCCTCGTCAAAAGCGACGTAGCGGATCTCGTTGGGCTCGAGGGTGAAGGAGACGGCGGAGTTGCCGTACCATCCAGTCATCTTCATGTCAGGGCCGATCTTGTTCCAGATGACGACGGTCCATGTGTCGGTTTTGCTGCCGTGGAACTGCACGACGTACTTGTACTCCGCGGCCTTGGCGGCGCTGACTTCGAGAATGTTGCTGCCCCACGGGACACCGACATTGCCCTCGTAGGTGAACTTGTTGCCGGTCTCGGCGTGCTCAGTGCGTCCTCCGAAGCCGTCAAAGCAAAAGTCGCCAGAGGGGAAGTCAGTCCAGTTGGAGCTTTCGAGAGCAGTGGTGCTGCTCGCTAGGGCGGTAGTAGTGGTAGGAGCGATGGTGCTCGTTGAGGTTTCGGGCTCGGGCTCAGGGACCTCAGTTGGAACGGGAGTCGCGGTAGATGTGGGTTCCGTTTCCGTAGGGACCGGGGTGCTGGTGGAGGTCTCAACAGGAGGTTCAACAGGGGTCTCGGTAGGAGTCTCAACCGGAGCCTCCGTCGGGACCTCAGTGGAGGTTGGGGCCACGGTTGGGGCCACGGTTGGGGCCACGGTTGGGGTAGACGTGGAAAGGGAGCTGGTGGTGCAGCACTCCCAGGCAGTCTCGGTTACAGTGATAGGTTCAAGGTCGAAGAAACCACCCAGGTCCTGGGTGGCCTCAAGAGCGCGGGCCTCAACCTCATGCTCGTGACGGACGCCGTGACGGTGCTTGTGTTGACCGTGGGAACGGGCTAGAGCCGACCCGGCAGTGGCGAGAATAAAAACGAGTGACTTCCACTGCATTGTCGGTACGCGATGAGATCAATTCACATGCACGTCCGGTTTAAAGAAAGTAAGCAGTTGGCTTGTGGGTAAAGAGTGACTGGGGTGGATGAAGAGCAAAAAGAGAGGGAAAAAAAGGGATCGCGGGAAGAAAAGGAGATGGAGAACGAGGCTGAGCGGGCGAGCAAGTGGGGAGGCAGAAGAAAAATAAGAAAACACCCAGGAACAAGTGCACTTGTCCCTAGCGCCCAGATCAATCGTTAGTCGCCAGTGTACGAGCTAAAGATCATGTTAATTAAATGAACCCATGATGAAGCCAATCGACGGGCGCGACAAGGCCGTGCAAATGAACCCTCTATGAAACGCCACGCCCTGCCCTCGTATACCTTCAGGAGCACGACAGCGACGCATTCCATCCCTCATGTGCCTGACCTGTCCTGCTGGGAGCCATTCCAACAGCGCCTACGACCCTGTCCAGTGTCCACGCTCGAGCCATGTGGTCTGGACTCGACTGGACTTAGCCCACACAGGAAGAGTGGCACCGAGACCGATTCCAGGGGAAATCTTCCTTTTTGGGTCAGTGCTCGACCCCTTTGTTATCCGTTCCTGACTAGTCGCGCGATCAGGGGTGGATCGGCACTCGGCGGCGGAAATTAAGCTAGTAAGGGCATTCTGGGCGCATTTCTCGGAGGCAGGAGATTAATAGGGCGCTTATTCACGACCAATGTCAGTTGGTATCTTCAGTTGGATGCTGGGAGAGAGATGACCTACCTGGGTACAATTTGAGTCGCTCGTGGTGTTGAGATGTTGTGTTGTTGTGGAGGTTGTGGAGGTTGAAGGGTTTGGATCAGGAACCCCGACCGCAGTGGGGCTGACTTGCGTATACGAACCATTCATTGATTCCTCAGGCACAGTTCTTCAATAATTCTTCATTATTTTGATTTCTCCATAAGAATAAATTCCTTATCAAGATACCCTCCGCTAATCCGCCTTGTAGCCTCAACTCCAGTCTCTGTCGAATTGCAAACGCCAACTCCACACCGCTAGTTCTCAATAATTCCAACGCTTGTCCCACCTTCTAGGCTTTATCGCCTGCCCCTGTTTCCCCACGGCCCATGAACAAGCCCCTTGGTCTCACTCCTCCGAACTATCATACCAAAGGTCCTCCCTGACTTTCGACTTATCAGCCTTTTCATCATCGCAAAACACCCGCCCTGTTACCATCTTCTTGAATATGTCTTGATAAATATCACACCACCATGCGTGACGTCCATTCTGCTCGTACGGCGTACTATGGGCGGGGCGATATGGATGCGTATATAGCCTCCGAAACTCCTTGTTCCGCTGCGCTCGAAGTTCCCGTTGCAACCTATAAGGTTTGATGCTGCTCTCCGCCAAAGTGAACCCGAGATAATCGTTGTTGACAGCCTCGGACATGAAGACACAGAGGAAGTCTGAAAGTAGAAACAGTGTCTTTAGGTCCATTCCCTTGATGCGATCGCGTTGCTTGTCCTTTTCTAGTTTCAGCAACCCAATGAGCTGGTAATGGGCGCGAATGAGGCGGGTTTGTTCGGTGGGCGACGGAGTCGTCGGTACTTGAGGATCGAGATGTGGACGCTGAGCTAGCCGTGCTGTATACTCTTTAATGACCTGGTCGCCGATTCTCGAGGTTTGTGCGACACGAGCGACGAAGTCAACCGTGGTGACTTGTGTATTCTGAGGCAGGTATCCGAGGTCATCGAGCAGTCCTCGCAGTGCCCAATGGCAGGGAATGGCTATCGGGGCGATCTTGTTGTAGATCGCGGGTAGGTGTTCTCGCCAGACTCCGTAAAGGTGCCGGCTTGTGGTGGCGAGGCTTGTGGCAGATTGGAAGGAATCGGCGCTCCGGAAGACTTCAACGAGGAGCTCTATGGGGAGCGCCGACAGAGGGGAGATTGCAGCCATACTGTAGAGATAATTTGTCGAACGGAGATAGAAGGGAAGTTGGGAATTTAAAGGCGAGAGCTGGTGAAAGATAGAAGTGAGCGGGGAGGGGTAAAGAGGCAAGGCAGACGTCAAAGAAGAAAGTGAGTTTATCCAGCTTGGAGGTTGAGGATGATGCAGCTTTCAGGTGGGATGCTCAATCACCTGACTAGGCAGCAAATCTGCTCGTATTGACTAACTTTCAGATCTTGATTAACGTGTTGTCAACAAAGACAATGTTAGTCTAGTTAGATACCCAGGCCATAGATGGCTACTCTATCGAGAATGATAAAAGTTATCTGGAAGATAGATGGAAAGTTATACGGAGTATACTACTATGCCCTTCGGGTGTAATCCCCGCCGTGTTATGAGTTGGCGGGGTAAGCTGAGCACAGGAAGTCTTATAAGCCTTTCCCCTCTCCTTTTCCCAGGGACCCAACTATCAACCCCCATCAAACATTACCACAATGGCCTGAGTCTGGCACATCAGGGGCGCAAACACTGGCTTCGGCCTCGAGCTGGCCCTCAAAACCATCGCGGAAGGGGACCATGTCATCGCCGCCGTGCGCACCCTCCAAGGTTCCAGACAGCCTTAAGAAAGCTGAAGTTCAGGTCCTCCAGTTTGACCTCACCTAGGCCCAGCCAGAGATGAATGACTATGCCGAGAAAGCATTCGCTGCCTTTGGAAAGATAGATGTCCTCGTCAATAACGCCGCCTACTCCTATATGGGTGCCATCGAGGAGTCTGAGTACAACACGACCCAACCCTGGCTACTTCCATAACTAGCACTCACTCTTTTGACATTGACGCTAATATCATGGTCCAGAGACTCGGCAGTAAAAGCCCAATTCGACACCAACGTCTTCGCCCTCCTCCGTCTTGACCGCGCCACCCTCCCAGCTTTCCGCACCTAAGGCACGGGCACAATCATCAACTTCTCATCCATCGGCGGCCTAGTCTCATTACCCTCGAATGGAATCTACTGTGCCACAAAGTTTGCTGTTGAGGCTATAACCCAAGCCTGGGCAGGTGAAATCGCCCCCTTCGGCCTGAAAGCCATTGTCGTTGAACCGGGCTACTTCCGTACCTCATTTACAACTGTTGCTTCCGGGGCAAATATCGCACCACCGTTGGCAGCTTATGAGGGTACGCCGGCGCATGATGCAAGGGCTGGGTTTACGGCGTATAATGGGGCCCAGCCGGGGAATCCGGTGGAAGGGGTTGCGAGGATCTGGGAGTTTGTGGCTGATGAGGGGTTGTTGAAAGGGAAGAAGTTGCAGAGGTTGCCGTTGGGGACGGATACGGGAGCTATACTGGCTCCAGCCCGACTTATTGAATTCCTATTAAATAACTTTCTTGACTGGGCAGGATCGTGGGTGCTTATTAGGATCATGTGCAGCAGAACCTCCTTCAAAAAATCCGCTACTTCACAGACAGGATCTATCCTTAGGGGTCGAACTGAACCGCCATAGATTCTCTGTTCTGCTCCGTTTTTTTCTCCATGATGTCTAGCACAATGAGTGTACAGTGTTACCCATCTATCCTCCGGGTAACTAGCGTCGAAGGGGTATTATTGCAGCAAGTAAACGGGAGATTTGCATAAGATCTCAATACGAGGCTGGAGCCTAGTTGCGGAAAGCGATTGCCTGTTGACAGTCGAGTCGAGTCTCATCCGCGACATCTGTACAGCATATATATTCCTGTGCTCCTAGATCCGGATTACCACAGCCACCCCTACAGGGATACACAAGACAGTAGCCATGTCTACCTTTGTGTTTCGGAACATTAGACACGTGGATTGGTCCTCAATTGACAAGGGGTCCTACCTGGCCAGAGAAATGAACATCAAATTTGGGCCCGGGCGACAGGCGTCGGATTTATTTAACGTAGGCACCGCAGGGAACTGTAGAAGAGCGTCTACACGCAACGTGCCGATTTGATTGATATATTATAGGAGAGAAATGTGTGCTGAGAAAACATGCAGAATCATGAATGGGGCCCAGGCGGGTGTTTGTATCTCAGTCATAGTAACTGAAGTGTCTAAACTCACGATTTTCCCATCTCCGTACTGCTAAGATGTGGAATAACAGCTCCATCGAGCCATCTCTTATTGTTATCCTCCAAGCTCCTATGCAACCCATCCAGAATTCCTCATTAGAATTTTGGAAGTGAAGTCATAATTCATGGATTGGCCCTGAGTAGTGATAGAAAAAGCCAGTTTCGGGATGATTCCAGCTTCAGGAGACTGCTGCAACTGATTGCCACCTTTTATATTCTCTTAACCTCCTGATTCTGGGTCTGGCGGACCTTGAAGATAGATGTAAGACGGGTATTACTTGAGATATGTTTGCGCTGCTTCTGGGGTAAAGCTGTAGGGGAGGTAGAGCGCGAGGTTGATCATCTCGATGGAGTCGTGGTTTCTTTGCTGCTTAATACCCAAGGTCGTACTTTGTAGCTTGACTTGTATCAGTATAGTGGCCAAAGAGTCTGCAGCGAGTTAGATGCAGTTAGTAACACGAAGATGAAGGACGCATACAGCTGAGTAGATCGCTCGACAGAGGCAATGCTACCAATACCGGTAGTATTACTGTGCAACTTCAGCTCGGGGGCTGAGCTGGACAACTCTCTGTCTCACCCCACCTTCCTCTTGTGTGTTAAATCCATCCCCCTCCCACTAATCTTCATCCCATTCTCTCACCCCAGCGGATCGATTTTGTTCTCCCTTGACTCGATACCATGGAATTCAATCCCCGAACAGATCATGGGTCTAGAGTTATCAAGGGCGTGCAACAGTCATCCCTTCAAAACATCAGCACATCTAATGCGAGCAAGAACGAAAAACGCGAAGATAATCCGCAGGAAACCGATCATGATTTCCAATATAACAATTCGTTATATGCGGATCAAGATAGAGAAGCTCCGCCTCGCAGTAGTAGTATTACTAAGGGTATGGCTCGACGGATCAAAGAAAGCATACCGACTTTCAAGATTTCCTTCCATGTCCACAAAGATAACATCCGGGCGCCTTTCCCTAGTACCAGGAGGGAAAAGAACAGGGATCGTTCCAAAGGAAGTTCAATCCATGAATCATTTAGTGGGAAAGACGCAACAATTTGCCAATCCGATATACCAGAATTGTTTTTTGAGCGAAGAGAGAATCGAGAAAGCCTATTTAACACTCTGGTCCTAACAGCAGGGAATGGTGTAGTAGAGGCGGGCTCTTGTGGTTATTTGATGAGACAGAAATTTGGCGATGTTGGTCTTCGACTGTTACAACATATTATATGCGCCCTAGAGAGGGAAGATTCTACATCAGGTAAGTGAGATACTCTCCATTCTTCTGCATGCAGTCATAGTTACGTGCTGACACAATCCAGGCTGTACACAGATGACTATCAGGATCACTGCAAATCATATCTCCGCAACGAACCATGGAGCTGGGAAAGACCTGTTGTCGGCCCTTGTCTGGCTGTGCCTTGCTATACGGAAACCCAGAATTGGACAGGTCTCATTGTCAACGACGGACATGCATTACAAAGGGGGAAGCCAGAAAATCAGACTTAGAGATCTGAAGCCACTCGCCCCGCCTTCTCACATCACGAGTTGCTGGTTCCCTCTTTTCCAGTCTGCTGTTGTCGCCATGGAACCGTCAGCGGAAAAACTTACACCAGATTCATGGCTTCAGGTCGATTTCAACACTCTCATCCAACTGGCTGCTGTCGAGTATCCAGTTACCGTGGGCTCAGGGGTTGTTCTTCTAGGATACTCTACGGCATTGATACCGGTCAAGATGCTTGACAACGATGTCATCCTCTGGCACCTTGAAGTATGCTCTCATGAATCCCAGTTCAAGGTTTCTGAGCTCGAAGCCACCAAAGCAGTATGGTTGCAGTCTCAAGATCTCGAATTCCTAAAATCAAAGACCGCAAGAGTAGGGTGGTGCCGCAAGTCTAATGTTCTCATGGGCACCGCGGCCCTTCTCCAATCTCCCGTAGGATGGTCAACTGGAAAACCACAGAATACAACATGGAAATGGAAAGGTGCCTCTCTCCAAGCCGTGGCTACTTCGACTGGCCCTCTACAGCTGGGATTTCAAGGAGGTGCAACCTTCGAGCGGGTCACTAATACTCTCCGATTTGAAGCCAGCCGCAACTACCTTAGGCTTCTTCAAAGCAGCTCTCGAGAAGCAATCATCCTCTACGACGTCAACGCAAAGCGCGCATGGCTAGTCCCGCTTCTCAGTGTTCTCCATCACATGGCAATCACCTACTGCAGGGCAGCAAATGGAGGGAAAGAACTGCTTCCAGTTCCACTCGCCAGGCCGAGCGCGGATGGTGGAGCTTCATCGATGAAAGCCCTTCGGCAGAGTGGGAGTGTGCAGATTGAAACAGGAGGCGATGACATTTTGACCATCCGCGATCTTCTGATGGGATTTTCCGCTAACCTGGCGAAGATATCTGCGCATCGGCCCCGTCACAAGAAGATTTTTGGCTATGAGTTCATGGACGTGGTCCACGAAGTCCCCAGTGCAAAGTTGAAGCGCGTCCCTATACAGGCTAGTGGAATGCCATGGACATCGCTTCTGGAGTGCGTGCCATGCCTCTTCTGCTCCAACCTCGGCGAAGCAATTGTCGGGGTCTCTACAACCGACCAGAACCCGGAATGCAAAATGCTAGCTACAGGGAACGACTATCTCGCCGCCTCCATACACTGCGTCAACAACATATCAGAGCGCCAGGGCCAGAATTGCAACGATACGGCTACAACCCGCTTCTTCCCAGGTGGTTGGTCCTGGAAACCGACAAGGGTAGCCTTCTGCGGATGCAAACATATAGATGAATCCGACAATTGCTGGGTGAATCCGCAATTTCTCCAAGAGACTCTAGCCAAGCAGTCGGAACGCACCCACGATTTGGCTCAGCAGATTATTCACAAAGACGGAGTG
The DNA here is from genome assembly GCA_027569065.1 of Aspergillus cavernicola. Taxonomy (NCBI): domain Eukaryota; kingdom Fungi; phylum Ascomycota; class Eurotiomycetes; order Eurotiales; family Aspergillaceae; genus Aspergillus; species Aspergillus cavernicola. Next base: position 37,811 of record JAPDEK010000095.1, on the reverse strand, counting down.
GTTGTCTTTGGTAAGAGAAAATCGTCGTCCACGGTCCTAAATTTCACGGGCCCAACAAGCGCGACTGACACCCTGTTGCCTCAACTGGTTGGGAGCACAAACGCCAATAGTGCCACTCAGAACCCTATTAAATATCTTATCTCTATCCTTATATGATGTCCAACATGGTCAAATATTAGCTAGGCTTTCTTGTTTTCTTGTTGCTAAAGCTTTACGACACATATCGTTTGTACCAAGTTACATGTGGTGATACTCCTACATCCCTAAGATCCCCCTGGCAACATACTTAAGCTGCCACTTCGACACTTTTTGTGGGGTAGACGAACGGATTGGCAATTGGAAGCAAAGTACATCAAATCCATTCTTAAAACAGAAATCGGTGATGGTGTCAGGTTAATGATGACATCCTGGTTACAGTGATTACTAACCATTTCCTGTCATCCGAAAAGGCTATTTATTAATGGGTTCTTGACAGTTGATACCCAATTAGCCAAGGGGTTGGGGAAATATGACTGAGAGCACAATAGACCCCACGGGGCTGTGCTCCAGTGATCTGCCGCATGTTGAATATACAAGTCTCCGAGAGGCCGAGGTCCTTATTACGGAGCACTAGGACTATTAATAGTGTTGCTAAGCTTCACAAGCTCGGAGTTAGAGACGGATGCCCTAATTTTACACCCCCAACTGCCCCCACTCGGATAGGTAGGGGTGAGGTTAAGTTGGATTTCATATAAGAGTATCCTCCCATCTACGTCTCATGTAGCTAGCTTTCTTCAATAACTTGTCAAGCTCTCGATATATCGTTTTGCCCGTTGTACCGTAGAGTCGGCATGTTATGCGGCTATGGGGGAGGCGTGTAGAGAGACGAGGAGGAACGGGTCGAAGGCTTACTTTGTGTTTGTGAATATGGGGTCATTGGAGATGGTTCCGATAGGGTTTGAGGGGTTATCGGATCTTTCTGACGACGAGGTTTTGAGAAGGATGAGAGGTGCTCGGGATGAACTGGCGAGGTATGTATGTTTTTCTTGTGCTTCGTTGGCGGTTGTGGCGTGTTCTTTGCGAGCTTTTGTCTAGATAATATATATAAAGACGGTCTGAGGTGATACTCCTGGGTACTGTAGGTGGTACAGCCCCAGGCGTTTGAGGATATCAGTTAGGCCAATGAGATTCTACATCAGTTGCCCGACGCACTGCCCCTCATCGGGAGGGAATTTAAGCCAGTGACCCATCATCCCTTTGAAACAACAACGACAGCAATCGAGATTCACCATATCCACCCTGAACAAATACAATATGGTGGCAACGGATTTTCTATCTCGTCTCTTCCAGCGAGCCCCTAGACATCGCAGTGTTAATGCACGCCAGCAGCCTCCCGAGCCCGCCGTATCATCAATACCACAAGGACAGGTAACGCCTAACGGGCCCATATCTATAAACAACACTCCATACTGGTCTCGAGCTCTCTTCGACTCTCCTGGTATCTCCGAAACAACCTGCAGGGTTGATGGTAGCCCTGATGACCCCGGGAAACTTCCCATCCTCCCCCCCAACCATCGCTGTCTCTTCTCAAAAATCAGCGAGAGTACAAGTCCGGAGTCAGATACACAAAGCCGAAACCAAGTTCAAAGCCGATTCTTCACCCATCTACCACCTGAAATCCGCCAAATCATATACCTCCACGCGTTTGGCGGCCGCAGGATTCACCTCGACCATAATTTCTTTCCCTACGATCGTCAGAACCAATGGCGCTGGTGGCATCGAGTCTGTGACGATGCACCCAACTGTCCGGAAAAGGAATTCATCTGTCCGGATACGGCGGACGCGGAACTCTCAATGCTGCAACTCGGTTCGAGCGCATGGGTGAAGAAGGGGTTTGAGTATAAGATTGACGCTGTAGCTTGGTTGAGGTGTTGCAGGATCGGGTAGGTTGAATATCTACCAGCTAATACCGGAGTACAGCTAACAAAGAGGATGGCAGATATCAAGAATCTCTCCCTGTTCTGTACGGATCTAATACGTTTGTCCTGAGCCAGGGGGTGGATCAGTTGTTTCGCATTTCGAGAGTCTTGCCGTCGGCGCATCTGGATTTGTTGACGTCGATGGCGATTGAGATTGATGTATACCGGATCTGCAAATGGTGTCCTCCCGGGATGGATTCGCAGTTCCGGGAGTTCTATGGTGAATTCTTTAGCATCATTGAACAGCGCCTCCCTGGTTTGCGTGGGTTATCACTCTCTATAGCAGGGATACCACGAGATGAAAGGGCTGCCGTTGTTTCGGAAGGGGTGGTGATGGTTAACGTTGAAATACAGATTTGTGAAAATAAGACAGATATGAAACATTGGCTCGGACATCAGCACGATTGATTAGGGCTGCAGTAAATCTATCTTTCTCGTTTCCATGAAGCAAAAAAGGCTGTACTATCTTATCCGGTTTGTATTCTAGTGCCTCCTAGCTATAGGCCTAGACCCTGCAGGATTCCCTTCCATCTTAATGCCTTCGAGCAGACCCTACTCTGGGAAGCTACTATAGCTGAAGTCAAGCCACTCAGCGAACTCGTTGGACATCCTCTGAATCAATATGGGTGGAATTTTCTCTTCTTTTCCAGAACCCAGCCCAAGCCATCAAGAAGAGAAGAATGACTTGACAATAACCGGCCTCGGAACAGCATGGCCCTCTAAACTGATCCGTCCCGATGACCTGAGAGACTAGCTAGTAAAATGCCAGTTCGAAGACGCACCAGTGTCAGTAACTTCCTAAAATCACCCTACGCCCAGCTGATCTCCATCAAGTTTTGAGGAGCTCTTGAAAATTAACGCAAACACCGGTATACAAACAAGAGCGGTGATAGATATCTGGGACGACCCCGCTTGGGCACAACCGGATCCACCAAGTGCTGAAGAAGTCGACGCAGCGTTTCGTAAACATGGTGTCCAGCTAGCAAAAGACGCAGCGCTGAAAGCCCTGAAAGACAGCAACATCTCTCCCTCTTCAATCACTCATATGGTTTCTGTGACGGCCAGGAACGCAGGACTTGTCGCCCGTGAGATTGGAATATCCCCAACAGCGGAACGAATTCTCTTAGCCGGCGTTGGATGCGCCGGGGGTCTAGCGGCTCTGGGTGTGGCTTCAAATTCAGCACGGGGGGCGACGTATCGTGGTAAAGATGTGAGGATATTGGTTCTGGCCTGTGAGATTTGTAGTCTGCAGATCTGAGCGGAGCTACATGCTGCATCTGAGTCGGAAGGTGTTGAGAATTGGGCCTGCGCTGTTTAGTGATGGTGCAGCTGCTCTTGTTCTTTGTAATGGATTGGCATTGAACGAGACCATTCCGAGCCGATTCTCTGTTCTTGATCACTGGATGGGGATTACAGCGGGGACTCATGATGCACTGTCTTATAGAGTTACAGCGCATGGCTTTCGTCTTTTGCTTTCCAGGGAGGTCCCGAAGCTGGCTGTTGCGTCACTCAAGGAACCGTTTCAAGCCTTGACAGAGAACGATTCACCAACGCAGAGATTTCCGTCGGACTTTCACTGGGTGATTCACCCTGGTGGATTCTCGATTCTTTGCGATGCGCAGACGGCATTAGATTTACCGAATGATGCGCTGGAAGAGAGTTATGAGATGTACAGGAATCGAGGGAGTCCATCTAGTGTTGCTGTGTTGGCGATATTGGATAGGGTGAGGTTGAGACGCAGAAAGAGGATGTCATTGCCTGTGCGTTTGGGCCTGGGCTTACGACGGAGATGATGCTGTTAAAGCGGTTGATGTAGGTGCTGGATGGACGGTTAATACATCTTGTTGCTAGAGTTCTAAAAGAAAAGCCTCACGTTCAGCCCCTCGAAGAGGATTATTACAGGTGTAACTTTGTCTCTGGGCTTCCTATTCTGAAGAAAGTACATAACACCCGTGGCCTCTTCGCAGTTGAAGTCTGACCATGCACAGTAGATCGTTCAACTAGATCTTACCCAAAAGATGACTTCTCTTATTATGAGACCGTACCAGGCTGTTCAAATGACATGGAAACATCTGTGAACATTCCCGCGATGTGTTCCAAACGAACGCTATCTGCGCCCTTGAGGACTCCGACGACGTAATCCGGCTGACAGGTGATAAACCCGGTATAAGGCAGGTTGAGAACAAGTTCTCCTGCGGTATTGCTGGCAGATTCCAAGTCCACTATCGAAACCAAGCATTGACGCAACTGCTTGAGAGAATGGGTAGGTTATTATCATCAAGTCACAGAGTTGTGTTGAGATTACACCAGTTGAGATAGTAGACGTTTTGAGAGATCCTTGTCCTACGACACAGTAGAGCTATAGTAGCTCATTCTTCCCGGATGTTGTTCTATTTCAGCTAGTGGACGAGTTTTCCTCAGGTCTATAGATCCAAGATCCTAAATTCCGCATCTAGACCAAGATGATCGGTCACCCACACATCATCATACGCATCCTCAGCCTCATCGTCACTGGTATCATCATCCATGGAACAATCCACTCGCGCTTTCAAACCCTCTCCAATCTTTGCAAATGCCAATACCTCGATGCTGCCACAAAACAGCACCTTATCCATACGAGCATCGGGAAATTTACCATCCATCCCGACGGGATTCTGTTTCCCCCACGTGTAAGCCTCTTCTGTCTCCTCCGTCCCACCAAGGGCCAGAAACGCATCGTTGAGACCGCATTCATTCGGTGCAATAGCATCCTCAGGCGCAAAAGCATTCAAATCCCCGGCGAGTATCGCGGCATGAGGGGTTGGAAGCCCACTGGTGCTGTAGCGACCGGTACCGTGCATGAACTCCGAGGCGAGCTTGAGCTGGACAGTACGACTGGAGATTCCAGAGGCAAGACTTTCCAGATGGGTGTTACAAAGACGAATGACAGGATTTCCACCGGTGGCATGAGGGTTTTGCATGTTGATATCCACGAACAGTCCGTCGCGCTGCATCCGGGAGAGACCGTAAGGGACTCTGAAGACGCGTTGAATATGGAGCCGTCTGTCAACGAGGGTCAAGGTTCCGTAGGAGGCCCGCCAGTGAGTACGGAACAAGTCTGTGATGTAGAATTGGTCTCGAATCCAGGGAGCCTGTTGGATGAGCCCTAGGTCGGACTCGACCATTTCCTGGAAGAAGATCACGGTGGGGCTGTCATTTTGTTGGCCGTGATCGGAGAGACGTTTGTTGAGATGCTGTAATGCAGCGGACATGCGTTCTCTGGGCGCAGGGGCGTGGAAGTCAATGTTCCAGGAGATAAGATGGAGTCTGTCCGTGGTATCGTGCGCTGTACATGACGAAGCGGGGCGCCATTGCGGAGGATCTGTGGTTGGGTCGAAGCAGTAGAAGGTCTGGGTATTGGGAGTGTCTGGTTGGAGGGACGGCGCCATTTGACTCGAATGATGAGACCGCCTTTGGAGGGGAAGAAGACGATGACCTCGCTGCCCCAGGCTGTGCAGATCGGTCCCGAGGGCTGTCACGTGGAAGCTAGGCCGGATACGGGATCTGTCAACAAGAACGTTCAATTTTGATGATGTTCTGTCAATATTGTCAATCTTGATGGCCCTTGGAGGTTACCTAGTAGCCAATTGGCCGCATCATTCCCTATGACGCGCACGCCCGCTCTGTTCTTTTATTCTACCGCCTTGGTTGTGCCATGCATTAAACCTTCAACCCATTGAACCATGGATTAATGATTGACCAAGGAGAGTTTCCGAAGGCTCCTTCCTCAAACCGGAACACCTGGGGATGAGCCCCTCTAACCATTCAAAGGTCTCAGGCTCCCCTCAGGCTCGGTCAGCAGAATCTCCACCCGGTCCTAATAGGTACCTGCTAGTATTGTGGCTATAGTATTATATGACCCGTTGTTGAACATCACGGAAATGAACAACCCCTCTGGAAATCAGTGAGCATACAACCCCACTAACAACACACTCTCACGGTGAGCTAAGATGATCCTAGATGTGTGGCCTGCAAGGAGGTGGGTAATAACTGTTCAGGGAATTATCCTTGTAACGAATGCAACCGCGACTCGAAAATCTGTGCATTCGACATGATCGCCGTAGAGATCAATCCGCTCCTACGTTCTCTGGTGCTGACTTGGACTCGCCAGCGGTTTCCGCAGACCCTGGAGTCGATCAATTCTCAAACCTACAATAGTACTACTGTCTACGGACCTCCTACTGTTCATGGGCCAGCAGGTAGGCTTGCCTAGGGACCATGGTCGATGAGGTACTAACTGTTCTAGCAGTGTCCCCGCCGTCTGCTTCCGCGTCACTCACATCATCGTTATTCTGTAAACAGGTGTCCGAGCTAATCCGCTCGCATCTGGGTCCGAATCGATGCCACCAAACCCTCGTCGGAGAAAAATGGAAGCATTTGCAATGGCCGCGCGCACCTTCTTGGCAAAAGCCGGACCTCAGCGGACTACCCTCTCTGGACCGTTTCTTGAACACGTCGACCCTGGACGATTTCCATAGTGGCCTGGCGATATATTTCTTATTAATCGATCGACAAGTGTTTGTTCGGCACTTCGAGGAGTTTCGTGTTAATCCGGACGGCAAGGTCCTACAATCTCCCCTGTGGTTTGTCCAGTTCCAGCTCGTTCTCGCGTTTGTGAACGGCGGGCGCCACCGGGGGAGATATCACTTTACGAGAGCCATATACTTCCTACCAGATTACTGCGCCTTACGCCAAGAGCCTATCTTGGCTATTCGAGTGCTCAGCCTTATTGCGCTGTACTTCCAGTCTATTGACCTGGGGGACGCGGCATACTCCCACGTAAGTCTTCGGATTGTTACCTAGACTTCATGCACGGAGCACTGACCGGTATCAGATTGGTCAAGCCATGCGCATGGCCCTCGCAGAAGGCCTTCATCAGCTTCATTCTACTACCAATCCAAAGGCGCCGAATGGTCTGTTTCTCACAGTGTACAACCTGGATCAGAGAATATCTGCGTTGAACGGCCTTCCACCTGCTGTGGCAGACGAGGAGGTTGGCTGTATTTTGTGGCCCATTTCAGTGTCTAACCCCTACTCCACGGCTATACTGCTACAGGTTAGGGTATCGCAGTTTACCGCTCGACTGGTGAGATGTAAGTATGGTACCATTGCCGCACTTCCACTCGGTTGTTGTCTCACTTATAGTAGATGTGCACCCGGCCGAGGAAAAGCTCAGTAATGTTTCTGATGAGGACCTCCGTTCCCGGGTGCTTGAAATGGTAGATTTCTCCCGACAGTTGGATTTATTCGTCGTAGAACAGTGCAAGGAACTGGAGGACTTTATGGCGGTGGTAAAACCTCGCCTCCTGTTACTTTGCCACCTAGTTTGTCTATTACTCCTAGCCCCCAATTTATTGAGGTCTAACGGTCATCAGTCCATCATGATTGCAACCCGACCCATCATCGCAAGGCTTCTTCGTCAGCGACTGGACTGCTTCAAGAAAGGCGAGTCTGACAGGGATCTTTACTTGACCTTACCAAAAACTCCACTGGTCCTTCTGAACGCCTCTGGTGGAGCTGCCTTTGAATCATTGAAAATTCTGAAGCACATGAGGGATACGAAGGTGCTAGGTATGTCACCCGGATTGTTCAACTAGTCCACAATTATGCTCACCGTCTCAGACGACTTTGATCCTTTTGACCTAGAGAGTCTTTTCTCCGCCACAGTCACTTTGGTAGTTACCTCCTTCATCACGCCAAATGCCCTGTCAGGTCTGTACACAAAACAGGGGTGGAGGAGAGTTCCATATAATCTCCTAAGGTGGATGGAGTCCAAGGGTAGCCCAGTGGCTGCGCGTCAATTGCAAGAGGCCCTGTTATTGGAAAGCCTGCTCGACACCGTGGTCAGGGCTGACCTTCAGGGCCTAGGCCTAGCATGCCCATCGGGTGAATCATTGACAACTACTACGAGCGTCCGTGACCGGGAGAACAATAACGTCATTCAAAGTCCTGTGGAGATTGTTCCAGAGTGCCGATTCCCCTGGGCGGAAGGGGGTGCCTCTTTTATGCTTTCGCTCTCCAGATAATTTAGGAAGAGAGGCCATATTGAAAGAGGGGGGGGGGGTTGTCTTGTCATTCACATCAAGTAGTCTCTGTGGAGCATTCAGTGCTTCCTGTTGGCATTCCAAACTCTCTATTAAAACAAGCCCAAGAGGTGTCGGTAGCTATGCCGTCAATGATTATTCAATTACAGAGCCTTGAAGAAAAGAAGAAAAAGGTCCCTGCACCATGTAGAAGCGTCTGTATATGGATGGTTACACTCCTTTTCTAATGACTAAACGTCCTACGCCCTTGTCCTATTTCATGCCCTCATAATGGATGAAATCCGCACAGAATCTCATCTATATCTACAACACAATCATCAAACGACACATCCCCTGCCCAAGTGCGATATCACCAGACCCCGTCTCAATCCCACCACCACCACCACCACCACCACTCAGCCCTTCAACAACCCTCGCCCCCTCCGGAAGCACAAGCGTGCAAACAGTACTTGTTGGCACCCGAACCTCCAGCTCAACACGCCCATCCCCACTCCTCCTCTCAAACCGCACCCGAATCATCCCATACGGACAATCCACCTCGCCCTGCACAAACCCAAACTCACTCTTAAAAGGCGGCCGCAGCCGCCACGTCCGATACGCATCCCCCACAGGCTCTACCCCCAGCACAGCAGAATAGAACCACTCATAGATCGTCCCCAGCATATCGTGGCACTTGGAGCGGCACATATCCTGCCAGAACTCGAGTAGGGTTGTTTCGCCGCGGCGCAGGAAGCGCATGTAGCTTGGGTGTTCCTCTTGGCGGGCCATGGCGAGGACGATGTCGGGACGGTCGACGTCGGGCTCGGAGAGGGTGTTCCAGAGGTATTTGAGGCCGATTTCGCCGGCTTGGATGCGGTTTCCGGATTTGGAAATGTCGGTTAGGAAGGCTTTTATTACGTCTTTTCTGTGTTCTCGGGGGACGAGGTTGAATTGGAGGGCCATTGCTTGCGCGACCATCGTGCAGTCGTGTTTTCCTGGTTCGTCGAGAGAGGTGTAAAACGTGTATGGTCGTTCCTGGCTATCTGTTATAAGGAGATGTTGGTTATAGACCTTGTAGATCCGCTCTGCCCAGGCCGAGAACTTCGCTTCGTCTTCGGTGTGGCCGAGTTCCTTTGCCATGAGAGCCACATTGCATAGGCATCGGTAGTAAACTGCCGTCTCGATATTCGCTTGGTGGTTTCCAAACGCGATATCCCGACCCCAGTCGCCGAGACCGTGCTCGATCAGTCCTCCATGTCGCTCTTTGGTCTTCATGTACTCCATATACCGAATACAGGGCTGGTAGATCTTCGCAAAGACTTCAGTAGAGCCGTAATACCGCTTAATTAGCTCTGGGAGAAACGCAATCGCACAACCCCATGTTATCGTATCATGGAGCGGACCGCACATATATCTAATCTCGGGGGCCATGGTAGGCACTAACCCATTTGACTCTTGTGTGTCGATGATATCATCGAGGATTTTGGAGTAGACGGATTCCATGTCGCGGATGTATTGGGTTGCTGGGGCGAGGAGGGAAGTTACTTCCAGCCAGCCGAATTTCTCGATCTGCGGACAGTCGGTGTGATAGCTGAAGATGTTGGAGGAGAAGCTCCAGTAGCACGCGTTGATGAGGGCATTGACGTCGTCTTTGTCTGTTTTTATGGATCCCAGGATCCGCGCTGCTGAGGAGGTGTGCTGGGCGGATACGGAGTGGATTGTCGGCAGGGTTGAGGAGGAGGAGGAGGAGGAGGAGGAGTGGTTAACAGATGCGCCTTCGATTTGGATGTAGCGGGCGCTTGTGAAGGAAAAGTCTGGGGTCCAGGTTTCTGGTTCCCCGGTCCCAGCGAGGATGAACTTGGTGTAGACGCCTTGTTCGAACTCTTTGAATAGAGGGTCTGGCATGAAGACGGCGCCATTGTCGTCGATTGTTTCGGAGAATCGTATTATGATCTCTGAGCCGGCGAGCCCGCGGATTTCGACCCGGGTCATGATACTCGAGTTTTGGCCTAGGTCGAACATAGTTACGCCGGGACGGAGGGTTTGGGAACGGACTGGGGTGAAGGTGTTGTGGAGGATGATGGGGGGTTGGGATTGGTATCGGAGCTTTCCTCTAGGTCCTGTTAAGGGTTTGGCGGGGGCCCAGCTGCTGTCCTCGTAGCCGGGGCTGTCCCAGCCAACGGGGTATAGGCGCCGGTCGTGGTCTTCCGAAGCATAGATGTTGGCGAGTGTAGTTGCGCTGTTTCGGACTTTCCAGGTTGGATCGGAGATGATGGTCTCGTGGGATCCATCGGTGTAGTGGACGTGGATTTCGGCGAAGAAGCACAGCTCATTTCCATATCGCACGTAAGTGTTATCCTCGTACATGGGCCAGAAGAAGCGATCCCCCTTGTCACCGGCGTAGAATCCATTGCCGACATGGGCTCCGACGACGTTCTCTTCAGTGGTCCAGTTGGCTGTTACGTCGTAGCCGACAAATTGTACGGTGCGGTGGTAGTTTGTCCAGCCGGGGTCGAGGACATGAGTTGAGGCAGGTTGTCCGTTGACCGACAGGTTAAAGTGGCCAAGCCCGGAAGCAAAGATGATGACTCTCTCGACAGGTTTGGAGGAAGGGGGTTGTATCGATTTGCGAAGGTAGATGGGTTTGTCTCCGCCATTGCCAATCCACACGGCCTTCCACCGATCGGCTTCGTTGTCGAACCAGGTGCGGAAGATCAGGCTCGTATGCGGCATCTACTTTGTTAGTGACCGTGTTCAGTCTTCCAGATATGTGGTAGTCTTACATAGGTTTGGTTCATGCTATAAGGAGGAAGGAGCCCCGAAGACCGCGGGTAGGACGTGTAGAGCTCGTTGACGGCGCTCTTCGATGAGTGCCCCTCCTGGTCCCAGACGGTGACTTGCCAGTAATAGGCGGTAGTGGATTTAAATCCCGCCTCGGGTTTACAGATGACATTGCGTTGTGCGTCGCTTTCGACACGTCCTGAGTCCCAGCTGTCGGGGTGTAGCGATGCGCGGGGTGAGTCAAGGTCACTCTTGCTCGAAGATACAACCACGCGGTATGTAGCTTGCTTCGCCTGTGTATTGTGTGCCTCAAGAACCCAGAAGAAGCGAATCTGATTAGTATCGATACCGATGGCTTCATGGAAACCGTGAATCCCGCAGCGCGTCACTTCCATGGTAACTTGTAAGTCGGCCAAGCGAGTGTAGGAGCAAAAGAAATCCAATCAATGGCTTACAAGGATGAGCTGCGACAGACCAGGCTTAAAGTAATCAAGGCCAGGTGCACTAGAGAGAGACCATCGGCGTATTATTTCCCGAGTCCCCGTTGACAAGCTGATACTCGGTTCGCTTCGGAAACCCCGAGTCTTCCTCTGCCTCCGCAATGTCTCCCCACGTCTTGTCCCGAGCCACGTTCGCTTCGATCAGGGGGGATTATGGGCTGGAAACAGAGATTAACTGCTCGGGTCAACATTCCCCGTGCAGCCCCGCGCTCATGCTCCAAGCTGCCAGGACTAGTTAGGTCACCAACGCTATACTCGTTATATACTTCGTCAAGATGCGTCGGCTAGGGGTATAAAAAGGGTCGGCCTGCTCGTCCTACGCAGGTTCCTTTATTGAGACCACCCCATCTCCTAACTTGGACTCACCATCAACATGTTGTCACTCAAGACAGTGTTCTCTGCCGTTTTTCTGGCTGTTGGAGGTTGGTCTATCTACTCCTATCTAGTCCCCCCAACTAACCATCGTTAGGTTTCCTCTTCGGCTATGACAGCGGTATCATCACCTCGACCATCTCTCTGGACACCTTCAACGAGTACTTCGGCCATCCTAGCGGTACGGTCACGGGCGGAATTGTGTCGTCTTTCCAAGGTGGCGCCATCCTCGGCACCATGGTCAACATGGTCGCTGCGGACTGGCTAGGTCGCAAGAAGAACATCCTCGCAGGGTCTGTTGTGTCGGTTCTTGGCTGCGCCCTCCAGGCCGGGGCCGTCAACATGGTCATGCTTATCATCGGCCGCTTCATTGCCGGAGTGGCAGTTGGCATGCTAACATCTACTATCCCCATGTACGCTGCTGAACTGTCGGAACCAAAATGGCGTGCAACGCTCTCTGGCTTGCTGCAGTGGATGTTGAGTTGGGGTTTCTTTGTTGCACAATGGCTGGGATATGGATGTTCTTTCTCTACCAACGCATTTTCATGTGCGTTATCAACATATTCCACTTTCAACATTCATACTAACGTATACTAGGGCGCTTCCCTCTGGCCTTCCAGAACGTGCCTGGTCTCATCCTCATTGCTGGCATCTGGTTCCTCGACGAGTCCCCTCGCTGGCTGATGGAGAAGGACCGACACGAGGAGGCGATGACAGTTCTCACACGTATTCGCAAAGGTGCCCCGGCCGATACAGTTGATCTTGAGTTCCGTGAGATTCGCGATGTCATTGCTGCCGACCGCGCCGCTGGGAATACCTCATGGAAGACCATCGTGACGAAGCCCTCCTGGCGTCGTCGTCTGATTCTCGGATGTGGTGTGCAAGCATTCGGGCCTCTGTCCGGTATCAATGTCATCAACTAGTATGTCCTCGCCCAGTCATAGTATTCAATGGAACTGACAGTTACAGCTATGGACCTCGAATCTACGAAATCCTCGGCATCGACAACCAAACCTCCCTGATGATCATCGGTATCAGCGGTGCTCTCTCGATTGTCTACTGCTCAATCGGCCTCTACCTCGTCGACAGAGTAGGACGCATCAAGCCACTCATCGTCTCAGCGTTTTTCCTCAGCGCCTCTCTGCTTGTCAATGCCGTGCAAGCACAGTACATGGACCAGCAAAACACGAACCAGCTCCGATCCATGGTCGCCATGAATTTCGTCTTCAGCTTATTCTACACTCCTCTAGGAATTATTTCCTGGGTAAGACGCTCCACATGCCCCCATCCATATTTCCCTTTATTAATACCCATGGTTATTAACCAGGTCTACCCCGCCGAAATCTTCCCGATCGAAGTCCGCGCTCTCGGAAACGCCCTAACCACATTCACAAACTGGGCTGTGAATCTGATTTTCGCCCAATTCACCCCGAATGCCCTCGACACCGTGGGCTTCAAGTATTTCTACCTCTTCTTCGCCCTGAATCTCGTCGCCGCCACCTGTTACTACTTCTTCTACCCAGAGACCAAGGGCCGCACACTCGAGCAGATCGACGAATTGTTCGGTGACCAGCTAGTGCCGCATGCGATGGAGGATCCGGATGGTGCTCAGGCTGCTGTGGAGAAGGATTCGGCGACACATTGGGAGGGGACTGAGCGGCAGGTTTAAACAGGTCTTGTCTGGTCTTCTGATTTGTTCTCAACCGCGAGCGTGGTCTTCTGAACTGCACGTTGTAACTAGCTAGTCTGGAGATTGTATAGGAAGCTCGGATATCCCGACTCGCCCCTCAAATGGACTCTTTGCAGAGATACTATCCAATCGTGACATTTTTTCCTCCTCTCTGGCCTCGCTTGTCCACGGTTCAACCAGCCGACGTTGCAAGCTCGTCATCTGGAACCCTTTAGCGTGGACTAGTGCGAATTAGCACAAGTGCTAAGACCTCGCGTAGATTTAGCGGCGGCGATGGACAAGTCGGAGGTTGAGAACGCCGCTGCCAAGTATCCGGGGATGTGGACCATAACACGGCTTCGGCAAGTCAGTTACCTTAGGGTTGCCGATGCTGCCACCTTGATATCCGTGGTCTGATATATTTTACTCCAGGTAACTTATGACACCGAGTTTCCCCTCCATAGCATGCCATGTGTACCCAAAAGAAAAAAGAGGTATAATGCGTGAGAATGACTTTACCACACCACATGCCCGTACCCAAGAGATATGTGACCAGGCCCACGCCGTCCACAGTTTCCTCGCGGCAGCCAAGTGGCGAGTTTAAAATAAGACACCAAACCTGTGGCGCATGGGTCGGGATGAGATTCACCGAAGCAGCAGGGTTTTTTTTTTCTCTCAACCTTCATATGCCCTGGGATGGCACCCGACGGGGGCCGATGTGGAGCCGAAATACGTTTGTTGTAGAGGGCTAGCAGCCACGGCGAGTTCAGATGATACTGGGGATAGAACGCTGCGGGCTTAGGACGTCTTCCTCTTACATGGCTAGGAACTATGTAGTGGTATACCGAGCCCGGATTGTTCACGTGGATGTCATCACATATTCATTAAAGTTTGAGAAAAGAGAGAATCTATACAAGATGTTATGGCGAAGACTTTCTCCACGTACATGGATGCAGCTACGCTACGGCCTCAGCGCAATTCAGGTAAGAGTCCTTAGTTCCCAGTGCAGCCGACTTACTACTGACAATGGTCGACTTTGATCAAGGAACAGTCAGCCTCCCTGGATACCTAATTACACTGCAATATGCGGTTAAACTCCCAGGGAAGCTCAATTCTGTAGGCCGCATGTCAGTGCCGCCCCCACCCCCACCTCCTATTCAAGCTTATGCTCTAGCCTCCCCGAGTCTACAGAGTACCATTCTACCACTCGGTGTTCGGGTTAATGCAAGGTGGAGCTACTACTGCGAGCTGTCGCCGTTGAACCTAGGTAACAGTACAGCTCCGTGTTCGGGTATATACATCTCCGAGTCCCCTACTTGAAGGTGGGTGTCTCTAGCTCATGGGAATAAAGAGATCCTCCATGTGCTGTATCCCACTCAATTTCTTTAATCCCCAGTTATTGACCTCCTAAGCCGCATACTCTGAATACCTAGTTTATTCCAGTGCCGTAGTATGCCTTCAGTATGCAGTGATAATGGAATTAAATCTCGCACACACCGAATTAGCATTATACCGATACCACAAACCTCTCCAGCCCTCCCAAATGACTCTGAGATTCAGCTCCAATACATATTTCTTTTCCTTGAGAGCTGAGACCACACCTAAAACTCGCAACCCTCAATACCCCCTCTTCTCTTTAGCTCCTTCTCAGTCCATTCCCAAAGCTCATCCGCCATATTCAAATGAGATATAGCTAGGCTAAGCTGCGTAACCTTTCCCACCGGCAGTAGGTACCCACCATCATCAAAATCTGGCGTCAACGATGGCTGATACCGTAGCATGTAACACATTTGTGAGCTTGGAATGACCGCATCGAGCCCAAACACAGACCCCCTCCTTCATATCCGTATCCTAGAAGATGACTTCCTGTTTTGGTGCGAGCTTTTCCGTCGCTTGGGATGTTGACAATTAGATGTAGTTTACCTAAGAGTCCATGTCTTAGAGTTGGAATACGGATTGCTCGGGGGATGAATGTACGGTCAGTTGTGTCTTGAAGCCACCGGTGATTTCTTCATATGGGAGTCGCATTACCTAGAATTGTCCGAGAAGCCGTCTATCACAACTCGGAGTCTACCTACCCTGGCATTATTGATAACCAAGTGAAGGGCCGCCTCCCGTCTGTATACTATATTAGAACAGACAGCCACGGAGTACCTGTTAGATGAGAATCTGACTCAATAAACATTTCCGCCGCATCCACAAGGTCTAGAGAAATAAAATTGATATCCCGTTAGATCACTCTGCGAGAATGTCGGCTTTCGCTTCGTCAAACTTTGCATCAGGCAGCAACCCATTCATGATTTCCCATTTTCAAGTCTTGAAAGGTGAGAAAGGAATCAATGTATACAGACAGAACTCCTTATCCAAGCCTTACTGCCTTCCACATCCTAGCAAATTTGCCATATCCTACAGCCGATACACTAACGCATCCTCAGGCTTAACCTTACTCTGACACAACGCCTCCCACCCGCCCTCAATTCCCTCCGCCCCAACAACCCCCTGTCCCCAAACAACCCGCAAATCCGGTGCGGCGCACTCGCGGTGTCCGACCCATTGCTTCCACCGCTTCGAGACCTCCTCAAAATACACCTTGGGATCTCCAATCTGCAGCGCAGTCTCTTGGACCCCGGAGGTGTTAAACTGGACTTTCTTGAGGGAGACGAAGGACGCTTGTGCCGCTTGGAGATCAGCAGGCGTGTAGACCTGGTTTGAGTTAGCTTTGTTGGCTAATCTATGATAGAGTAGTGATATGATATGGTGGAGTAGGAACCTTCTGCTGTTTTCCTACTTGCATAATCGTGACCTTCAAGGAGTCCAGCTCGGGGTTACTCTGAATAACCTTGATCAAGTCATCCAGCGCACCATCGCGTGCACCAAAGTCCGCAATGACAATCCTCTCGGCCTTTATCCCAGCCAACCACTCCCCAGAGTGAGTGATATCCTCATACCCCAATGCCTTAACGGGAAACGAGGGAATAAATTTATCCGCCGCCTCAGCGATAGAGCTCGGCGACGACGTAACCTGCAGAAACCCAACAGGCCCTTTACGGGGCGGTCTACAGAAGAAATTATACGCCGTCGCACGACCCGTTTTCGTCGATGCAGCCAGGCTAACGAATACAGCCTTCGACAGATCCGAGTCCTGGGTAGTCCAACCATCCGTCCCGCCGAGCGGATGAATCACCGGGCGAGTCTCAGGATCCGAAGTAAATACATACTCGCTGAAAACATACCCAGCGACCCAGATCGGGCGAACTGCGACGTCCCAGGCGAATTCGGTGATTTCTTTCCCTTGCGTATCGAAAACCATGTACCGGTTATACAGCGACATGAGATTCTGGCGGTGCGGAGAGGTTTCCCTCCAGTGACCTGCTGGCTCGGTGGGGGTTAACTCCAGATCTATGCTGTGGCTTGATGTTGGCCAGAACCCGAAGAAGGTTGTTCCTGGTGTGATTTCAGGAATGGTGCTTTCGAGGACTGTTGCGAGGCCCCAGGCTGGGACGATACCCCATTTTGATTGGTCGTTGTATGGCGCTGGGCATGTGCTGGGAACGGGATATGCGTCCCACCAGCGCAGCTGGGTTCCTCCGAGGGCGTAGGTGAGGTTGTTGGAAGTGAGTCCGAGGAGGGCTGTTTTGAGGCGGATAGAGGATGGTTTGAGGGGGTCTGTTGGGGCGGGGATTTGGAATGCGGTGTGTTGTCGGTTGTCTGACTTGGATACGACATGGATGTCCATGATGAAGTATTGTATGTGGTGAGGGGTTGTTGATGACAGTAGTGGGATGTTGAGTCTTATGGCATGTTATATAATCGTTGATTTGTCATTAGTGCGAGCACCAACAGCTACATCATTTGCTGTAGTTACTAGCTAGGCTGGAACAGGTCCACCAGGCCCGCTTGAGCTGACGATCCAACCGTTGAGGCGCAGGGGCTGAAGGGCTTAGACGCGAGAGTATGCGAGTTTACAAGGTTAGTATCAGGTACGACCAATCAGGGTTAACCACCAGTCCGCAGGGCGAGTGTTAGACTGCATCGGGGCACTTAGGTACTTTGATGTTTGGAGATGTGGCTATGATATTGAGCTGTCGCGCTTTAGATACAAGCTTTACCACAGTTGCACCGCTGGGTATCTACGCCCAACGCAGATCAGCAAATATTGAAATATCTGTCGAGGACGGGATACAACAGGTCGTAGACTTATAGTCGTGATGGTTCATCCAGGTAGAGGGTGGTCTAGTTCACTGAAAATGTCGACACGTCAATCCACCAGTTTGCGGGAATACCTCAATCTAAAGCGATCGGCCGCGCTGTTTGATTCATCCAACGATATTTGCTCCCATCCTGCAGTGCTGTTGCGTGGAGCTGAAGCGATAGGATCATCTTGTGAGTATGTAGTAGTTGCAGTTCCTGATTCCAACTCAACCCCGCCATAACGATACTGTATAGTCTCAGGGGGTGCTGTTTCAGATTCTGCAATCAAAAGTCAGATCTCGCACAATAATTATAAAGGCAATATTTAACCACATACCTTTATCCCTTTTAAGGTTAATCGTATACAACAACCCCTTTGCGTAGGCAGCGGCCGTAGCGGCTGCATATGGTTGCCAGTCTTTGTTTTTATAGGCATCACCGTAATCGCAGACCCCTCGAATGACCCCCGTCGGTAGAATACTCATTATCCCAGCAGCTTCCATCTCGAGACCAATCAGATTGTATGTATCCCTTAGATGGTTTCTCCGTCTAGCATCTCGCATAAGGGAGTTGCCGGATCCGATGCTCCCATACCAGACTTGTGTTTTCGGCATCCTCCAAGGATCTCTCTGCATGATTCGTCCTCTTCCAGGCTTACCGTCGAACAGTAAGTCTTGCTTTGTTCTCGGATAGCCAAATTTGGAACACTGAGCCTGCAACTCCCTCAGGTATATGGAGAACGCGGTACCGGATCGGAAGGGGCTGGGCTTGGTGAGCTTGATATTGCTAATAGCAGCCCTGACAATCGCTGGTGTATCCACCTGTCGTCCGTCGAGAAAGAAACCCTCGTCTGTTTCCCTTCCCTGGTCGTATGCTATAATTCCCGTCTCCCGCTTATTAGGCACGCAGACCAGAACATCGCCGAGTCGGATATCGCGATGCCTCGATGGATCTGTCGGGGAAATATTGGGTAATCCAGCGGCGATCCCTACCAGCAAGGCAAACCAGAGATTCGGGAATCGAGCCTTGATATGACTTCCAAGCGCAGCTGCAGAGCTGATACCATAGTTCTGTCCTTCCGGCAGCGTGGCCACGACAATATTATGGCCGTTAATCTCCCCTCCAATGTAGATATAGTCGTCGCCCCGCACGCATTCGAAATGGCCGTCGTGTTGTGTGTCCAGGGCATATATCGCGGCTTCTGCTTCGATGGGGAGGACGGCGATCCAAGCGACGGTGTAATCGTCGAAATTGAGAGCACGGCTCATAATGAGAAGGTTGAATTGCTAGACCGCATGATGGAGGTGGGAGAAAGTGTGAGAAAGGAGGTTGAGAGAGCCGGGGGGGAGGTTCGGAAAGCCTCGCGCTCAGCCTTGTCGTTCTATCAACGCACGACCTGTTCAGCATCTATTGGACAGAGCTCAGCCTCTACTCTTGGTCAGACAGACTCTTCAGCAACTGTACAGTCTCTGGCCTGCAATTAATGAAGATCCACCATATGCATCGCTCTGAAATATTGAAATCTGTTTACTGTCCGCCAACAACCCCTAATAGAGGGAACAGATCTTATTGGTTATTAACCTGGAAGTTACAGAACAGCAGGGGTTTGAGACTGTATTATAAGACAGTTGGGCAATCAAATCTTCATTCACTGCAGGCCAGAGACTGTAGTACGAGGCTTTCCTATCATCTTCTTCAACATAGTACCGGTCATCCTAAGGCAGTCTTCCTGGTCTTCCTGGTCTTCCTGGCAGCCAGCGTTGGGAAAGTTCTACTAGGAATATACAACGGCAGGAACTGCCATGAGCGGAACTTGTAAACGAGCCTCCTGTTTCAGCAGAGGTTGATATCACTAGCCTCAATATTTTGAGTAATGCAAATGGCGCAATTATCTCCGTTTGTATAGATGTTGATAGAAGGACTGTGGAACGTTGATGGAACATTCTATGGAACTGTGACTCTTCTAGATCCATGGTGTTTCTTTGTTGAATATAGACATAAATAGAGATCATTGGTCTCTGCCAATAATCCCATTATAATATTGAACATTCTCTTCTCATGTATAACTAAAAAACACCATGTCGAACTAGGCATAACCAAATACAACCCCCACTCACTACGAGGGTATTGGATCAACTACAGTCATTACTAGATACAAAGTAGAATATGAATTGGAAAGCAAATGTTCTATGGTTTATCAACGCGAACAACGCGTACTAGTTCTGTAAGATAATCCAAACCAAACACAACCTCCCCTAGATATTAGAAACATCAACACACCGCAACAGCTCAGGAAGCTCCCCAGTCACAATCAACTGCTCACGAATGCGAAGGAATCCAAAGATGCGGTCATTTCCAGTCCTCTTCACATACATATTCCAAGCTGCCTGGAAGTTCGGCCGAAGAGAGGCAGTAAAGATTCTCTGATGCTTCACGGCATTGAACATCCCAAGCCACCGGAACATCAGAAGCGGTTTGACCTGAATGTCCCAACATAACATCCGAATTATGGACTCGGTGAACGCAGCTGGAGTTAGCATCTTGATAGGATGTTGATCCGGGTATAGACTTCTGCGTCCACGGGAGAAGTACTCAAGCAAACCTGGAACCGTGGGATCATGAGAAATCATTAGGTAATGAGAGCTGCGCGTCATATCCTCCAGCCAGGGCAGGGATTTCGATTGACGTAGAAGAGATATAGTGAGGTAAGTAGACTTCGGATGGAAATGTGCCTCTGCGACATGATGGTAGTAAATATGGGGTTCAATACCACGGAGACTAGCAAACTCATCCTCTCGATCCTCCATGAACTCACCACATTCCTTATCCTCACATATAGTATATCCGGCTTTCTTCAGGGCATGGCATGCGACTGGAATTACACCGTCGGGAATCACAAACTCCAGGTCAGGGAATTCTTGTTCTGGCTGAACGAAGCCGAGGGCAACCCAGCCCCAGAGGAGGTTGGGGACTTGGGCTCCGTCAAGCACGCGAGCCACATTGGCTGCGAGCTTTGTAGCAGCGTTAGAGTGTGCAGACATCATTATGGCGGCTGTTTCTAACGGTTGTTTTCAGCTTCTAATCAAGGACAAGATAACTCACTGGCGGTGTTTGTTGAAGAGGTTGGTTAGATTGCAGATTAGGTACTCAAGCGGATGCTGTCTACTTATATCTCTCTTGTTTTAGATGTCTTTGGGCGTGGTATTTTGAAAGTTTCGAGGTCTGACCATAATGAGTGATTGTTGTGAGTGAAACACTGTGGGTTGTATCAATGATCTCTCTTTGCCCTTATTGACTTGAGATGTTTCTGGGACAAAGAAGAAGGACCCGATGATAATGATGTCTTGTGTGTCCAAGACTCATTCCAATACGGACCGGATGGAAGACAAAGGGCTTTTCAAAGAGAAACCACATTGGTTGTAGACATTAAAAGCCTTTGTCAAAGCTTCCCAAGACCTTCTAGATAGCCCGGACTATAAGGCTCACTGGTCACTTTGGAACAAAGGACGAGTGTGAGCTTCCTCGGCCCATAGCTACTGCGATGTAAAAGATTTTAAAATGTCTTGCATCAACTTCAGTGAACAGTCATAGTATATCCCGTTTGTTTGAGAAAGATAGTACACTAGGTCTAGCTTCTCGATGTTCACCAGAAGGGGTTGGAGAAGGGCAAGCCATCCATCATCCTCCAGTCCAACCTTCATATTCTTGTACCACCGCAAAGCTCTCTGTCTGTCTTTGCCGATGCTTTCAAGCCCAGTGGAATAACACCCCTATCGTATTTGGATTCCCATCGGGTCTCAGTGCCCTCACCGGTGCGAGAGAAAGCACGCACTCTCCTTGCCAAATCAGGTCTTCGAATACACACATGAGTTAGGAGGCTCCGTTCCCACACAGAGTGCGAATTCAATTCTATTATGCTGTAGATGTAAGATGGCAGAATAGTGTAGAATCGACGACAACAGGACGCTAATCGAGCTGCATCGGGGTTATTACCAAGGGCGATAGCAATCATTACGAGACCCTCGCTTGGAAGATAGGACAGCGTCTAGAGTAAGGGGAATAGGTATCGATTGTTCAACGGATTCCGATGGAGATCACGGTGTTGTGGTTTGGGAGATTAAGATGCAATATGGTTTGTAAAAAGAATAATATGAAAATGTAGAGTTTGTGTGAGGACTTCATGTAGGAGGAAACCAGCGAGGCTAGCGAGGCTAGCTAGGAGATAGAGGGGGTGCCAGGATTAACCCTTGGCAGATTCTAGCTCTAATTAGTGGAATTATAGAGATATTAAAGAGAGTTGAAGGTGTTGAATAGGTTGACAGGGTTTAGTTCGAGTATTCAGACTGGTAATTCCCAGGCTAGTCGGCCACCCGAGGGCTGTCACATTCAGGGTCATATTGGATGTTCTACACGAGAAGACATTTAATTTAGAATGGAATACGTTGATTTGCGTGCTTGAGAATAGTTTCCATGTTGTAAGCGTTCTGAACTCGGACTCTGGACTGGCTGCAGGTTCACGAGCTTATTTACTTAGACTTCTTCCCCACATGGTAAACCGCGATACTCGCAAAGTCGGAAGGTGAGCCATTAAATAAACTCATTAATGCGGACACAGAAACAGAAAAACGCATCGACACAACCTGATAGAAAATGGAACCACAGCAGGAGAACACTTCATCTAGACAACAGGGAGCTTAACGCAGAGTCAACCCGATAGCTTTCTTTTGGGACTAGTCCACAGCCAAAGTGCATCTCTAGCAAGACATCGCACATCGCGAAGTCAACACCTCCATCGGGGCAATAGAGATCGAGCAATGCGGCAGCACTGGCGATTGCAGGTAAAAGCAACGTTCCGACTCTAGAACCCTTTCGCCAGTGATATTTTCTCAGGTCGTGTAGGATACCTCTGATCTCCAGGCTTCTTGGGCCAGGGGAGCCGGGATACGAGTTGCGAATCATGTCCGCGAGTTGCTCGACAAATTCCTCCATGTTGGGGCATTGGTGAAAATCTTCGACAACCAGCGATTGAAGGGAGGGGGGAAGGACCTCCCACAAATGATTTCTGGCTTTAAGTGCTTTGCTGTCCCAATCAAGCAAGTTGGAGGCTCTGAGACGAAGTTTTTGTAGCACACTAAATCCCGCCAATGAGCCGAAAAATGCATCTTCATTTGGTCCGCGTGGGCGACACGGGTCTATTTCGCAGTATATGGCTATCTCTTTGAGTGTGTTCGTGTGCCGGATAAGCTTGCGATGTAAAGATGGATGATCGAGCGGACTATACCATTCGAGACCACTTGCATGTTGGCAGATAAAGGATTCTAGCCTTGCGCATCTGCTAATGAGCCCTGCAAACCCGCTGGTGGGGCTGCTGGAATAAAGCGCAAGGTCGGTGACATTGCAGTCGCCAGGTATCTCAGCCGTCTTCTCGTGCTTGTGTCCATATATAACCACATGGGACGAGAATTTGCGCATCGATGGGAATCGGAAGAAGGGAAACACGTCTGACACACTTATACCAGTATATGTTTCGTACGAGCGGATATAGACTTCTCTCAAACGAGAAAACGTCGGCCGGGTATCAACTGGCCCTTCGCTTCGAGATGCTCTCTCTAAGACCGTCCGTCTGTGATCTACCTCATGGCCCCACTCCATTTGTAATACCTCCAGATTGGGCAGTAGTGTCAACAGGATTGCAGACCAGGCGTCTTGCTGTTGGCCTTCCCAAGAACCTTCCACTTTCCCACGGAGGTCGTTCTCCCACTTCGGTGTATCCTCTTCCGTGAGACCGAGATTTTTGAGGACTTCCTGCATGGTTTCTTCATTGATTTGAATTTTGTGTGGGTGCTGGCAGTGATTATTATCAGTGTTGAGGGATAACGAGAGGACGTGATGTGCAAATGTCGGACTGCGAACAAGGATATGCACTAAAGAACTGAGTGACCATGTACAATCCTTTCTGATGGTAATGGAGGTGAATGCATGAGGAAGAAGAAGGGTACGGAATCGATGAGAGCACCCAGCGAGACTCAGCCTGTCGATCTGGCTTTCGAGCTGGCTGCTGATGATGATCAGGATCTCACTTGGGAGGGTGGACAACATGTTTGCCGAGTAAACTGTTGAATTCTGACAGAGAATGGCGTGGAAGGCGCGAGGCTGTTTGAGGATTTGTAAAGGAAGAAAGAAGATGAGTGGAGGATAGATTAACAAGAGGTCACTGGGATGGCTACCTCAGGCCCAGCGATCAAGAAGTGATTATTCAGTGATAAATAATTAAATAACACAATCTGAATTGATCCTCACAGCTGTTGGTACATTTCAGAATGTCTAAATAGACCTAAGTAGTGATGGAGTTGGAAACAATGTCAGCAAGAAGTGGGGTTAGATCTGTCGTGTGCAAAAATTGGGGCCTTCGTGTTCACCGCTCCACCAAAATACACGCTTTTCTGTAACCACCACCACCTGTAGCTTCAACACACCAACTTTGTCAATAAAATCGTCATTTCTTTACCAAATTCATTGACTTTGAGGTTCTTTTAATTGCTTAATTCGGACAAGATGCCTCCCGAGCGCGGTAGTCAGGCTCCAGTGCCACCACAACACGAAATGCCATACAATCTCTGCTGTACTCACATACCTCATGTTGGACCCCCTCCTCCACCCGGTGAAGCGCGTCAAACCATATATATTCCTCGTAAAACTGGTGCCAAAATCGCTGCAATTCGAAATAAAGCTAAAAGACAAGGCATCACAAGAAATCCGAAGTGTTGACTGTCTGTATTAACCAAGAAAGCGCCTGAAGCGCCTCCAACTCCTCCACTACAAGTGCCTTCTCGATCAAGATCCTGTTCTGTATCCCAACCAGCTTCATCTGCAACTATAAAACATGTACAATTTGATCAAGGAGACTCCAGCAGACTGCCAGAGGCTAGTAGAGCTATACAAAGGCCTCCGCCGGCGCCAGAGGCCCGCAGCGAACTAGGGGATACTACAGATGAAGAGGAAGACAGCAAGGAGCCAGAGGAGGAAGAGAAAGACAATGAGAAGCTAGATAATAAAGAGGAAGATGATAAAGACCGCGAAAGAACACCCGTAGCCCCTTCTAGTGAGACTGAAGCGGCCATGGTAGAACTCTACCACGCTACTAATAAAGTCAGGCATCTTGTACACCGCAAGAAGGTCCAGGAGGAGCGATCTTGCTACAAAGGCCTCGATCCAGCTGAGATATTAACTTCTGAGATAGAGAATGAGATAGCTAATACCATGATCTTTGCAGATTTCCCTATACAACTACAGATGTACATACAAGAAGTTGGTGGTGCCTTTATTGCTTGCAGGCAGTTGTCTCCTACCACTCGCAGAACCTTTTCTGTACACGATCTTGAGGCAGTAATATTAGAGGAATTCACCCACAACCAGGAGGGATTTGAGTACAAATTTATAAAGTGTACAGTCTCCTAGAGCAGGGATCAGGCATCACGGGCCTAGTACGCGTTGTTAGTATTGATCCAACAGAAATCTATACAAGCTGGCAATATTACCAAATTTGGAAAGGTCAAAAACCTCAGAAATCTGAAGGGGCAGCAACATGGTGGTAGAAAATGAATGAATTTCTATATGTTAAAACTATGGGTGGTGGTGGTTACAGAAAAGCATGTATTTTGGTGGAGCGGTGAACACGAAGGCCCCAATTTTTGCACACGACAGATTGTTGTGAGTACAAAAGATTCTCAAAACAACAGGCCATGTAGCCTTCCTACGCCGGAGGGGTCAATGTCAACACTTCCTTTCATCATCCCTTCACTTTCTCCTCAGATTATGATTAAGAAAGAGTTCCATAGTAATCTAGCCATCATTAATACTATCTCTGAACTCCTATCGCCATATTATCCCCTGTAACGAGGCCTGACAGAACTCCAGGTCCATCTTCCCGAATATGTGTCCAACGGTACCACTCAGTTCCTGACTAAAGCTGACCCCAAACCCGGTGCATGTAGCATACAGAGTTCCACGTGCCACGAAGGACACACCATATTTTACCTTGGCCACCACCTGCACTATCCCGAGACCGAACCTAACGAGTACTCTGGAGTACCAGCATCTGCAGTGGGCTCTGCAGCAGCCCATTTCGGAGACCGGGCATCCGGACGATCCCCATGGATGCAATAAGCATGCCCAGGTCTCAAGTTCGAGCAGTCCTCTCTCAAACTCGGATTCCAGACCCTCATGTCTTCGATTGAGATAGCATAGAGCGATGCGATCCGGATACAGGTGTCTCCAGAGCGGACCACATACCACTATGCGTCATGTTAATACAGAAATAACTTGGAATCATGGTTCAGGGCTGACCTCATAGCAGTGACCCGTCGTGCCACTGGGTGTAGGCGCTGGGGCAGTAATATAAGTCGAGACCGCCGTCGTCGTTGTAGTGCTATTCCAGTCCTCCGTTGGGAGGACACAATAATAAAGTCCCGGGACAAGGTTCGTGCAATCAACATTAATAGCCGGATTAATGACTCGGAACAAATCTAACGCGATACTGAATCGATCCGAGATGCTATCGCAAAAGTCGCCGTTCCTTACCTGATAGAATTGGCCGCATTTCTTGGTTGTTCCGTGCGGGATTGGACCGGGGGGTGTGACTGTGGCCGTGGCGTAACCGCTTGTTTTCATGATCGGTGCAGGGGATGGCGTTGTGGGGGATGGAAGGGCCCCTGGTTGGCCGATGCAGACTTGGTCTCCGGCGACGAGGTTGGTGCATGCGCGGTTGATGTATGGATTCCAAGCGAAAAGGGCGTTCATGGTGATGTTGTTCGCCTCCATTATGTCTATGCAGGTAGTTCCAAGGTAGATGTCGTAGAGCAGGCAGGGCTCGGGGAGACATAGTTCTTGGCCGGCTTTGGTTTGGTTAGAAAAGGATCATTTGATAAGGGACAGGGGAAAGCTCGTACCCCTGAGGTCACCACAGTCCGGTCGGATATTGTTGATGCCAATGAGAGAAGCCCTCGGGACACCGTGATTCCTAGCAATGTTTGCGCAGCTTTCTCCTGATCGAACAGTGTATGTCGTATTCGACACACAATCCGCGAGCGGGTGGTCAACTTGGAGGGATGCCGCGCTGCATTGCAAGACAAACAGCAGGCTCGCAGCGAGTCTTAGAAATAAGGTGGTGGCCATCATTGCTAGGTAATTAATATAAGAGCCAGAGGTAGACTGCTTGCTGCTCAAAACAACAGAAGTAGGGCCTTGCTACATTTAACAGAAACATACAACATGGTGACCTCCGAGTTACACAGTCCTTGTTGCACACGTCCGGATTTCGTGTTCCCGCTTTGAATCACCAGTACAGCTTCCCTCGAGTAGTGTAACAGTATACCAGGCATCCTGGTGATATGCGTATGTTGTAAGCCGCAATGCCATGTTTCACATCCTGTGAGCCGCCATGTGAGAAGCCATGTGAGAAGCCATGGGGGTGCTCATTTATATCTTAACCTCTGCGTCTGTCCTACATTGGTCAGCCATTAGTACCATGCTATCTCTAAAAGCCAGAGTACAAGAGGGCCGTCTGTGCCACGGAGGTTGCAACAATTAGCTTACTGTCTTAGCTCAGCGTTCGCGGACCAGCATCGGTTGAGTTCACAGCATTTAAGCTGTAGTACAATTTTGCCTCCCTTTCCGATAGCGAGGCCCGTAGTAGCAGATGGGAGATCCCTATCATCGTCAAGTGGGGATATACTGCATTATATTCCTCCCTGTGGACTCATACTTGTTGTATCTATGGGTCCGCATTGGAGTGCGGAGGTATCTTGTGCATATACAGAACATGGGGGCACAATTTGCAAGGAGCTATACAACAGTAGTGGCTATCTGAATTGGAAAGGAAAAAGAAGAAACACACATGACACATTCATGAATCGACCATATTTCCGTGTTTTCCATCTGTTTGCCATCGGCATACATACAGTAGTTGTCCCTTCCCGCGATGCGCCCGAAATCCGGGAAGAAGCCCGAGGACAAAGCTCTAAAGTACCTATATCACTTCCAACTTCAATTCGGTGGAACTAAATCCGATTTTTCTCTGAAATCGAGTACCAGGTAGTCTGTAAAATGGTCATCAGTGTCGTAAATCAGCGACTGAGCACCCCACCGTGCTTGATAGCCGAGGGGAAATATATGTTTTGGAGATGGGTGGGCAGGCCCAGGTCGTAATTGATTAAAGGAGTACAACTTGAAGGATTTGAGAATTCGTGTTAGGAAAGCCAAATCATCATTATAGCAAAGTTCCATAGTAATAATAGCAAACCAATCGGCTATGTAAGGTTGGGAGTGGGTGGTGAGTGTAACCAAGACCCATTTACATCCGTGCGACCCGCGCATGATAGAAATTTGCCCGCATCAGACCACCCCATCTAAGTTTGGCCAGTCCTTCCAGATACTGTCACCCTCAGTTGCAATCTCCCACACGGTATCACAATTGGCTAGAGCCGGGTAAAACCTTGCCAGCAAGGAGGAAATAGCGACCTTAATGACACAAGGAAATGCGGACTCGGCATCCGCGCCTAGAATGACATCCACTGCTTTCACAAAAGGCACAGACTGAGAGTCGTTTAATGTAACCGATTCAATGCACTCCCTATCGACTATCAAACACATCTTCGTCTTCAGCCCCGGCTCAATGTCTTCAAAGAGGCGGTAGGCGAAGGCGATGTGCGCCGGGACCTTGTTTTCCATGCAGTCGTCGGAGACTATGTCCATCCGAACCTTTTTCAGGATGTCGTGCGTATCACCTGCAGAATTGGACCCCGCAGAATTGAGCTCCGCCCGTAGTATGCGTTCGTATTCCTCCACAAATTGTTGCCATGACGCCTCATCGCGGTAATATGTCCGGAAGAGGACAAAGCCAAATTTGCTTAATTGATCTCGCTCCAGTATCTTCACCAACGCATCAGTCCCAGTCAAAGAGTATTGTGCCCCCTCTTTTTCTCTCGTGCCTGCATCTGACGACTCCATCGGCGGGGTCGCGATCGGCGGGGTGGACGAGGAGACCTTCGTTATGCCGTGTTTGGAGGGTGTCTTGGAATCAATCTCATGGCCGTGTACCAGAGGCAGTGAGTCCTGAATCTGAATCTTAGAAATCGTTATCCTGGGTGGAAAAGTAACCACTAGCGACTCAGCAATCGTACCTGGCCAACAGAACGCTCCCTGCTATCCTCGCTCGTGTCTGTATATCCGTCGCTCAGCTCTGGAGCTGGGCTCAAATAGTGTAAATGATCAGACATTGTGCTCAGTAGTGGATTTAATCGATTGTAACGAGATGAGGGGGGGGGGGAGAAGGGAGTGATGGCGTGGTCTCCCAAGTTTCTACTCCAGCGGCCCTAACTGCTGATATGCCTGTTCCGGGCTAGTGCAAGATCACGGAGATTTCTTCCCACATCCGCCGATCGTCCTCCCAAAGTCCGGTCCGGTCCACAGCACGAGGGACCGACAGCATTCCTCGTTGGACACTGTCTCATTGTGAGGGTACTAATCATTCTGCCATCTTATGAACTTTGAATCAATTGTAAAGGCTCATCTCGCGGTGGATGAATAGCTGGTTCCTTCGTTGCCCCATCATTCTTGCCAGAAACCGTCACCAACGACCGACCAACAATCCTGGTGGCCGATACACATGGCTCGAGAACCAGAATTTGTGATCATGCGACACTGGAAACTCCGCTTGATTATAACAGATAAGCATCCACTTCACCACGCGCGGCAACGGAATCTCCGGCTGAACAGTTACATCGTGAAGATCGCTACAAGTGCTACGCGGGGGCGGAGGGTAATGGAGCTAGTACATCCTCCATTATTGTATTCTTTCGTCCTTTTACACTCTCATGTTAACAGTTTAGTGTGACCGGCCACGCAAATCCCGCTGGTTCTTCCCCAATGGGATCGACTCACCGAAGTCCATGGCGTAACGCGCTTCCTGGATAATGGACCCTTTTTTCCATGTTCAATGTTCATGACTCGAATTCAATTCTTCGCAAGGCCTAGACCAACTGTAGGGAAACCTCTGTGGGGAGTGGAGACGCTCCAGGAATGATCTATTCCACGGCCTAGGCCCGCTGCTTCTTCCACTCCTACTGTACCCTTGCTCGAAATCTAGGCTCGCGTTGAAAATGTGAAGAAATCATTCAGAGGTGTGGATAATGATGATAGGGCACGGAGATCAAATTCTCCAAGACTGCATGTCCAACACTTGTGCTTGACACTAATTTCGTTAGCCACGAGATCACCAGATTCAAGCATGAAAATACTGGCCGTTGCACTGCAGGAGTTCCCAATGCTTCCCTTATTCCACAATTCAGGACCCCTTTGTTCCAACCCCTCCATGAACTACATAAATACAATCTCCTTCTTGATCGCCACCGGCCTACGTACAACACGGATGACAATCATAATTTGTTTCCCTACGAAAGGGTTGAGGGAGTCCTGGATCAGCTGTTCCGACTCCGAGTCCACTTGACATGCCTTTATCCAGTAGGAGTAGATAAGGACTTTGCATGGGAGCTCGAGCAATGCTGCTCTGGCGACCACAGTGAAACCTGCGCATTAATACCGAGTTCCGTGCGTAACCGTCCGGAAGCGGTGTGATGACGTCCTGGATTCCCGCACTCTTGTTCCATTTGTCCCTAGGATTACCATATTCGGACGTGTTTAGTCTCAGGAGGTAGTCTTGAATACTCTTGTCGAAAGGGTTGATTCTTGGCTCACCAAGGCCACTCGCCAGCGATAAAAAGACAAATCGAACTCACCTAGGGCCCCACCAACGAGTAGTAACAACATTAATTCGGAGATTTAGGTCCTCGAGTCGGGGACGTGCGGGTGACATACTGAAAGGCTACCTCGGAGAGCTCAAGGCTAACCTTTCCGTTAACTGGAGGTAAGGCATGTTTGGTGAACAATGTTAAGACCCTCAAGCAGAGAAAACGCCACGCCTCACGTGTCGCGCTAGACGATAATTCGAGTCATGATCGGGGATCCCTAAATTATTAATGTGGCTCCGTCTTCTCCATCTTTCGGGTTAAAACTTGTTCTAGCCACGACGATGGCAAAAGAGCAAACCATGTCGTATATCAAGTTCGTTTAGGTATATGTCGCACACTTGAACTGTTAAAACTAACCAGGAACAGCTTTCTGCATTCGAAAACAGTCTCGCTCAAGGCAGCTGAATCAGGGCAATCCTTCAACATCCATAGAGATCTGCTCGCTGCCAAATCCAAGACTATTATCTCGGCTTTCGAAAGAGGATTTGTAGAGGGAAAGAAAGGAATTTACACGTTTCAAGATACATCAGACGAAACACTGGCTCGGTTTATCGAATGGGCGTACACAGGAGACTACCCCGCCATTATCAATCCAACATCCGATCATGGACGAAAGACATTGAAGTCGGAACCTGATCAGCCAAATCATGAAACCGACGTCACCTCTGAAAACCACCCGCTGCTTTCCCATATCCATCTCTACATATTTTGCAGTGTCTATCTCATCCCCGACCTCCAGAATCTGGCTTTCGACCGGATACGTGCCAATTTCACCGAACTGGGGAAACCCGATAGCCCCAACACCCAACTCGATGTTATTGCGGCGCTCCGTATCTCATTCTGCAAAGTCCTCGCGCCTGATCCACTTCTGGACTGGCTGGCCAAGTACACTGCGTATACTGTTGACAAGCTGCGGGTACAGAGTGACTTTCATGATCTGCTGCAGGAGTCTTCATCCTTGACTTTGCGGATGGTCTCTTTATTGAACCCGGCACGGTCGGCTCCATGGGACAACAAACCGCCCAAACACGATTACCAGGGACCGAAGACAATTGGCATAAGTGACTGGTAAGAAACTTTAACTTCATTCAAGCCGTACATCCTCACGGGGTTAGTCCCGACATCGCAGCCACAATCACAACAATTACCATAATTACCCCGGACTGTTCCGACGGCACAGCAGCAGCTACAATCATCAAGTCTACCCTAAACCGCGTCAGAGCCCACATGGGGCAGTGCCGATTCCGTATCCATGACAGCATGACCTCCTGGTCTGAACAAGCGAGGCAGATTGACACCCCTCGAATACCATTGAAATCAAGCCTCGAGGTCGAAGGTTCAAAAGCGACATGTCTGAGTTGGTCATTCGTCTAAAGCCGATGGAACTCGAGATGAATTTAGAGGACGGTGGACTTAATGGGCCTGGAAACATGAATTTCAGACACTCGAAAGTTCGAACGAATACTAGCTACTCGGGTCTACTAAAAGCAGATTCTCAGCGGGCGGGGCGGTTCTGTTTATTCCCACAAATATCTGGATACATGATTGCGTATTTTACGCGCTCGTATCCTCCACGGTCTCTATCTGCACTGACTCCCCCTTCGCGTTCTTTTCTAGCTCTTCATCTTCATGCTGAATGTACTTAAGCGGACGCTTGACGCTGGTTGCGTCAGGATCCCCGATAACAATTGGCGACGGGTTCGTCCGGTAATAGGAATCCAGGTCTTCAAGAGTCCTGTTGGCAGTTTCCGGATAGAAGAAGTAAATAACAGGCAGGAAGGCGGCGTTGAAAACAGTCCATACAATCCAGAACCTCCAACCGATATTCTGAATCCCAATTGGGGTGATTTCGACAACAACAAAGTTCGTCATCCAGTTCGTCGCGGTGGCAACTGCAGCTCCCTTGTTTCGCATTGGGAGGGAGTTGATCTCAGTCGGGTATAGCCATGGGACGCCGAGCATACCCATTCCGAATGTAATGAAGAACAGGAAGAAGAATGCAATCGAAGCAGAGGAGATCTTGTCGCTGTCTGGACTTGTCTCCGCGAAGCGTAGCAGGATTGTGATGATGAGGAAAGAGAATCCCTGTCCTGCAGTTGAGAATAACATCAAGCCTCTGCGTCCCCAGCGCTCGACTAGTGGAACAGAAAGGCATGTGAAGACAAGGTATGATACTGAGTTACATGCGGCTAGAAGCCGCGCCATGCTTTCTGACAGACCGACCGAGTTCATCAGGACCATGGGCATGTAATAAGACATTATGTTGATACCTTCGAGCTGCTGCATGAACTGAGTGCCGGCGCCAAGGAGTAATCGACGAAGGCTCTTTGTATTATTGTTTCCCTGTTTGCGGAGAAAGATCTCTGTCCATGATGGGGCGTTTTCTCGCTCATATTGAACACTAAATTCGATCTCGGTGCGCTGTGTTTCGATGTAGGGGTCGTTGACTTCTTTGCCTTCAATGGCGGCCAGGATTTCCACGGCTTCTTCTTGCCGGCCTTGCTGCATAAGCCACCTACTTGGTAATCAGCAACTAGGAGAGACGAATTGAGTTTTGTGGCCCACCTTGGTGACTCGGGGAGCCATGGAACCGTCGCATACAGGATGAAAATGAAGAAAAACTGGAAGGCGATGGGAAAGCGCCATGCGACAGCACCTCCGTGGAATGAGAGGCCGTAGTTGATCCAGTTCACCATACAAAACCCGGCAATATTCATCACCATCTCAAATAGGACCAGCTTTCCTCTCCATTTATGGTGCGCCGTCTCCGTCTGCCACACAGGGGCTGTCGTGGTATTGATGCCATTCCCGAGACTGTATCCTCGACTCAGTTAACCATGGTCTTCCAATGGAACCGCGAGTACCTACCCTAGGACAATCCGACCAACAAACATCTGAGCAAGACTGAATGAGCTAGCTTTAATGATGGTTCCGACAGCCATAATTGTTGTGCCCAGCAAGATAGACTTCTTCCGGCCAAGGCCCTCGCCCCAAGTAAATGCAATGATAGCACCGAAGAAACATCCGATATCGTAAATAGCGGTAACAGTGGAGAGAACTTTTGTTCTTGAAGGTCCAACAAGATCGTGCTGCTCGAGAAAGTCTTGGGTAACGGTCACTCCACCTGTGGGCGGTTAGACACTGCCACTGATGGGACAAGTTATACGCGCATCACGTACTAAACACTCCTTGGTCGTAGCCGAACAGGGTCATATCAGTAGCACACGCCACCTGCCTCATCAGCTAGATGAACATTTTCAGGACAAAATTAGACAGCATACCGTCAGCCAGAAGGTAAGCCATCCCCCGGTAAGCCCGAAGAAGGGCTTCTTCTTTCCATCTAGAGATCTCATCGTGAACCGCTCAAATTATACTATCGTGACGAATGCATAAATCGTAGAGAGAGTAATCTGCAGTTTCAAGTCTGTAGTGTAAAAGTGACTAGGGTGATAAGGCTTATATATCCCAGAGTCCCAATTTCGAGCTACGATTTCCCCACGCGAGTCATTTTGCGGGGTGTAATTACCCCATGGGAAAGCTCCGCCCTTTGTGAGACAATGTCGGTTCCATACAACCGATTGGCTGTGTCCCTTAAACCACACCATCCGCATGCGGATCAGTCGTGGAAGGCCGGGGGCAGAGTCACGACTGTGATTGATGTGAAAGACTGCCGGAGTTACCTCGAGTGGCTTGGATATACTCTGGCCGTGGATGGTAACATGTTGTTGTTCTGGGACCTGATCATAAGTTCAAGGGCACTGGAAAGGCCTTTGATAAGTTCCGTAAACTTGGCATGCTTTCGACTCCCTTCAAAACCCCAGATATACCATGGGAGAATGTCTAGGCTCCGAGTGTCTAGAGTGTCGAGAGTCTCTAGTGGAAGGATTGGGATGGCGGAATAATTGCCGCAAATGGAAAGTGCGTCGGATGTTGCGCCATTGCCGGATTAGGCAGATTAAGCGAGCGGCACGAAAGCTCCCGGCAAATCCGGCTTTGATTCCGCAACAGCCTCGCGGGTCACGACATCTCTCCCTTTCATTCATTTGCTACTCCGTAGATTCTCATCGATCGCATGGTACTGCCCTGACTAACGGATGTCGATGGCAGGAGAGCAGCCGCCCACCCCGACCCGCAGCATCAAAAAGGACTCCCAGAGATCCCGAAAGGGATGGTATGCCTGTCCTGCGCCCATGCTGTAGGACGGCGTCTTGACTGACATCATAGTCCCGAGTGTCGGAGCCGCAAGATAAAATGTGACGAGCAGACACCTGAATGTGGACAGTGTCTCAAGGGTGGCCGTGTCTGCAGAATAATAGACAGCATCTTCAAACCGCATTCTTACTCTTTTCTCCCGGCACCAGCAAACGAAACAACCTCTGCTGACTCGCGGCAAATCTCCTCGCCCGCGAAGGGACCCGATGTGTTGTCACCGCAGCATGGTATGATGCTCACACCTGCTGCTTTTCCTGTTTTGACGTTTCAATGTGTTTGAGTAGCTCGAGACTCTCTTCAATTTCCACTAGAGTTATTGAACGAACGCCAAGAGTCTGTCACAGCCCCATCTACACAAAGTCCGAATGCTCATTTCACCATCAGCAGCCATCATCATGCAACGGATAATCCTGCAACATGTACTGAATACCCTGCGAGAGATCCTAGCTTAAGCAATGGTTGTAGTCCAATCTCTCAGCATAATGCCCAGCCATCAGCAATTTTCTACCACGCACCAAGCCAAGACGACGATACCTATGAAGACCGCTGCGAGATTACTTTTTTCCTACGCCATTTCTCAGAAGGTCCCGGCCGATGGATGGATGTATATGGTGGTCAGTCCTACTTCAGCCAGCAGATCGTTCTTCTCGCCCACCGGAGTCCGCTCGTGCGTTATGCTGCATGTGCGCTGGCAGCAAAGCAACTTGGCCAGACTAGGCATCCAGAGTCTCACATTCGACAGACGAACACCCAACGGCTAATGCTCAAAACTCTCATCGCTACGAAGTTGGGATTTACATGGTACGGGGCAAAATATTACGAGAGGGCTATTCAATTGCTTGCCAAGCAGATATCCAAGAAAGACCGCATATCGTGCTCGCTTTCCCCGAATTATATCTATAGATCAGAACTCACACCCCAAAGCGCTGATTTCAGTGTTCCGAAGGACCAAGATGACGATGCCGCCCCATTTCGAATTCTAGCAGCGTGTATCCTGTGTCAGTACGAAGACGTCAATGCCACCATACGCGCGTGGTCGGGACATCTTGACGGAGTCCACCGACTACTCCGGCCCCATCTCTATGACCCTACAGAGTTTAAGGCGTGCAGCCAAATCCTACAACCGGCGAGCGCGTTGGATGCTGTTTTCTGGTTCTTTGTTCTACATGACATGTTGAATTGCTGTAAGCATCACCTATCGCCTGCAGGCCGAATTGGCTGACCTAGTCAGTTGTTACACGACGGAGAACTAGAATTGACCCGGAGGACATTTCACTGTGGCGAAATATGGGTTTACCGCTCGACGACCATGGTCGTCTGAGCGATCATTCCCGCAAAGTTCAGTCCGAGATTATCCTGTTCAAAGCACTAGTTTGGTTGATGTGCCAACTCGTCAACTCAGACCTCAGCAGTGCCATGCAGTGGACGAAGATGAACGACGACTTTGACCGGTGGGAGAACATGGTACCGTCATCTTTCTACATTCCAATTGCATGGCCACCCGCCACTGAACCCAATCACGCGAATGCGGAGGCTTTCGAGAGAGAGATTTGGTTCACGAGTGACCTATCTGCTATCACTCTAGCCTTTTATCACATGGCCCGTATAATTCTACTTATCCATCGTCCGATGGAGCTGTTCATTCAGCAATCGCGGAGCCAGGATGATATCCTTTCCACCTATAATACTCTACAGCATGGCCTCCGCCAACACGCGATCGAAATCATCCCGATTATGCATGCCATGCCGAGTGAAACTGTCCGAAAATACATGTTACAGCCACTGTATGTTGCCGGGCGATCTTTAATAGACGACAAGGAGCGCAGGGCCCTACTGCAGATACTCCGGGATATGGCCGACGATTTTGGACTGTTTACTGACTACCGCATCAAGGATCTATGCGAGGAGTGGGGAATGCCGTATAATGGGATTGATCGTAAAGATGGGCACGGTATTATTACATGAACATCGGGCGTCGTCCACTTTGGCCCAAGGGCTGTGACCTGTCCACCAATTCGGCTCAAACTACACCGATACTAAATCTTGTTGTCGTCTCTCTAAATCAAACGCTCTGCCGTATGAATAATTATAATCTATGAACTCGGCTGGATTTATGTCACCTTGCGGTCTCCCACCGCGGTGGCTGGTTTCGCAGCTTCTCGGCTATACGCCTAGATGGTTGTTGCTCGATCATACCGGCACCTGAAATCGTATCATTTATCTGGGCGATACTCTCAAGTGATCCGGATGTGTGATTCTTCTCGAACTTGTCAAAAAATGCGTCAACTGCCTCCGCATCTTCGATAGACTGGCTAGCTCCCTGACCTTGAGTAGGCTACATGGCATGAGCCGCATCGCCGATAAAAATCGCTCGACCGCAATACCACATCCGCAAGGGGTCCAAGTCCCGGAGTCGCCAGAGTCCGAGGGAAGATGTTTTGGCAAGCCGAAGAGGGTTCTACGCCTAACCTAGGAAGTCGCAAATGTACTCATCATCTTGTTGTGGTCGCCTTCTGTGGCCCAACTAGACTTTTTTGGATCTTTGTTTATACCCTCGTTGGGCACAAGGGCCACAGTGCTATAAGTGCCATTTATTGCAGGCCCCATGATTACTCTCCGGTTCCGGCCGATGACCATTGTTGTGCAACCTTTGCGAGGGTCCATAACCTTTCAAAATCTGTTTCCAATATATCATCATCTAGGATCATCATTGTATACGCCGAGAGCCCTGTAGGACGCGCGACTACTTCTTTCAGGACGCTTCTTCGGATCTTGGTCTTTATCCCATCCGAGCCGACAATAAGATCCGCTGATAGGAGTTCCCCGGTTCTAAGTTCAACAGTTCTACTCTCACAATCACATTTTACAACCCTACCAGAGGTCCGCAGCGTTGCTGGTTGACCAGGGAACTCTGAAGACGTGGCCCTGCTCCTTCAATGTCTCATGAAGGCCTGCACGATGATGTATCATCCTCCCCGCGCCATAGTTCTCCTTTGTCATCAAAGGGATCCGCATCCGTAACTCCCCGTTGAGATTATAGACCGCAAACGCCCGATCGACCATCGACTCGCGGCCTTGAGGTTGGATACAAGACTCCCATGGTTGCTCGACAATCTTCGACCCGTTCGGTACAAACAAACAAACAAACAATTTATTAACGCCCGGCGGCTAAGCCGAAAGGGCAACTATCACTAATCTACTAGTACATTTCCTATCAGGTGCCTTGTCTCCTTGTAGCCCATACAAATTCGCTTTCAGCA